>SKCR01027085.1:0-65898 GCA_019454045.1 Zanthoxylum bungeanum | reverse complement strand
TGAGACTTGTTTGATGAATTAAAGAATTGAATTAAAGTATTGAATTTGTTTAATTTGGTTTAATTTGTCAATTTATGGAAATTTTAAAATTAGGGTTCATAACCCTTTCCAAATTTGGGACTTTTCATATATATGATTTAATTTGATGTATATATGATGTATATTAAATTTTGGATTGATTGAATTTGATCTTGACATGTTTGGAACTAACAAATACCAAATTGCAAATCCTAGAAATTATTGGGGCTTTTCGGCAATTTCAGAAAAATTGGGAATTTTTATTGCAAATTATATTTTCATGTATTATACATGTATAAATCATTTTGGGATTGATTTTGAATCTTTTAAATATGTATTTGACAATTTGAGGACCAAAATGATTAAAATGCAAAGTTTATGGGTCTCACGACAATTAACGATAAATCTGATTTTTCACATAAAAAATTCATTTTTTATTTTTGAGTAATTAGAATAAATTGGTTTATTTTAAATGGCCAAGAAAAATATTTTTCGAAAATTATTTCGGAGTGAAAATACGTGAAAACGACGTTACCAGGTAATGGCTGCCCAAACAGTGAACTGGTCACTGTTCGGGCAGTTCATGAACTGTCCAAATATTTTTTGGGCTGACCTGGGCAGTCCCATGCGCATTGGTCAGTCGGTTAGGTCGAAAATGCGTTTTATGCTATTTTACGGAAAAACGTGTTCGCAAAAATTTCGCGATGTTTCTATATTATTTATGTCCTTATATGATATCGAATAAATATGTTCAGGTGAAATATGAATGAATTATTAATATTGGATATTGAATAATTTATTCGTAAGTTTAAAAATTTTAAATTACGATTTCGCCCGATCCGCGCTTCTTTCGCTGCGCTGCCCTGATAAAACCCCAACAACAACGACGACACTCACAAACGTCATTCACACACATGCAATCATGCAAAAAATATAAAAATAATAAAATAAAATAGTCCCGATAGTTATACATAATGTTGTCCTCAAAGAATGTCTATCAATGAAATCAGAGAACCTTCAAAGTACTCAATGCAACTTAAATACAAGTTCTTGAATAAATCATCTAAGCCAGACTCACAGTGTGTGTGTGTGTAGAGGTTCATTCACAGCTTGACTCTTAAATAAGCCAACTCAATGATTTCGTCTCAAAAATTGGGATCCGATGGGTCAAACCAACCTAGATATCTCAACAGTACTCGGTATTTGCCTTATTTTGTGCTAAGTATGGTACGGTTTTTTTTCATCTTTTTCCTTTTTTCCTTTTTTTTTCAACACACCTACCCTTTAAGGTAACATTTCTCCTCATGGTGGTCATAACACTCGCCCATGGGTAGCTTCACGCTTATCGGTTATAGGTGGTTTAACTTTTTCTTTTTCGTTTTCTTATGCTTTCATTCTTTTTCAATCAATTTTTTTTAATTATTGTTAACCATACCATACATCATAACACTAGCAAATCAAGATAGACATCTGAGCAAATGGTCATTCATCAATAAATAATTTCTTCAACTAGTCACTTTGCAAACTACCTTGGTTCTTACTGCTAGAAACCTATTGTTAAGTGCTTACGAGTCTAACCTAGATCACCTACTCAAAGCATCAGATAAAAGTAAATTTGGAACTTATCATTTATAAGAATTCATCCTAAAGTAAACAAAACTCATCTTTTGGACTTATGTTTTACTACGTAGGACTTAAAACAAAAAACAAAATTTTTTTACAATTTTTTAAATAACCAGTACATGTACATACCCCAAACTTAAAACTTGCATTGTCCTCAATGTAAAATAAACATAAAGAAACAAGAGTAGGAACAATACTACTGTGTATGGAGTTGATCAGGCTCCGACTGATCAGAATTTGATTGCGTGGGTTGTGTGGGTTGCGCTAATACATGCATAAATGCATATGCAAACTAATAAACAAGCAAATATCACACAATAAAATAAAAATAAAGTAAAGAAAATAAAAATAAATAAATGCAAGGGTTGCCTCCCCGTTAACGCTAAGTTTAACATCTTCAGCCAGATGCAACCACCCAAGTGGTCATGGTGGCTTCAATGTCGCGAACCGGGTAGTCTCATGTGCCTTCTTCTTTGGTATCCACATGTTGTTATGACATGAAAAATATAACTTGGCGGGTTGTGGCAGTTTATCTATGGATGGTCTCCCAAGGTCTACTGATGATTGAAATTTTGGACTATACATGTGGAAAACTTGGTTCGACCATCATTTTAGCTTTCCATGGATCATCTTCAAGTGAGCACTGACTCTTGATTTCCTCATTTTACAGCATTTTAGGATCAATTTCAGTTCTGGCTGCTGAGAATCTTCTTTTATGCATGGTTGCACTATTCTCGTTGGTTGCTGAAATATTGATTCACTTTGCGTGTTTGCAACTCCCTTCTCTACAATATCTACCATGTGACATTCTTCATCACTTGAGGACTTGGCATGGCTCTGAAAATACTAAAGGTGACTTCTTCATCCTGAACTCTCATTTTCAGTTCACCTTTATTCACATCAATGATCACTCTACCTGTTGCCAATAAAGGTCTCCCAAGGATGTTTGGGACGTCATGGTCATCCTCCATATCAAGAAAAAGGAAATCAGCAAGAATATAGAACTTATCCACCTTAACCAACACATCTTCTACTATTCCTCGTGGGTAGGTGAGAGTAGGGGTGGGCATTATCGGATTCGATCGGATTTCGGATCGGATTGGTCCGATCCGATCCGAATTCGGTGGGTTTGAGTCAAAAAAATCGAGCGGATCGGATAAAATCCGATCCGATCGATTTTTTTTTTTTTTATATATAACGACGTCGTTTTCCATATTTAAAAAAAAAATTTCGATCGGATCGGATAAAATCCGATCCGATCCGAAATTCGTCTAACCGGACCAACAGGATTCGTTCGGATTTGCAAATCGAATCGGATCGGATCGGATCGGATCGGATCCGATGCCCACCCCTAGGTGAGAGATCTATCTTCTAGCTGTAATGTGACTGTGGTTGGCTTTGCCTCACCTATGCCCAACTATTTGTAGATGGATAAGGGCATGGGATTTATACTTGCACCCAAATCGCATAGCGCCTTACCAAATTATCGTTTTCCAATAGTGCACGGAATGGTAAAACTACCAGGATCCTTCAACTTCGGAGGGAGCTTCTTCTGTATAATGGCACTACACTTTTATGTGAGTGCTACTATTTCAAAATCTCCCAACTTCCTCTTATTGGACATCATATCCTTCATAAACTTCATATAGTTTGGTATTTGTTCCAAAACGTCTACGAATGTGATGTCGATATGGATCTTTTTTGAAGATGTCTAGGAACTTGGCGAACTGATCATCCAACTTTTTCCTTTGAAAGCGCTGAGGGTATGAAAAATATATCTTCGGGATATGAGGTCGCTTATATGGGGGAACTACTGTATTGTTCTATTCTTTCATCAATGTTTCCTCCTAAAGTGCTGTTTTTTTGTCCGTATTACCTTGGTCCTTATGAGTATCTCTAATATATTTCTCGCTCCTGAGGGTTATGGCCTGACACTGTTCCTTAGGGTTGACCTCAGTTTTACTAGGAAACACCCCATTCTGATTAAGCATTTTGCCTAATCTGTTCTTATAAAGACTTCATTGTTGCTCCGATATTGCCTATGTGCATTTGAATATTATTCAGCCTTGATTCATTCTTCTCAAACCTCTTTGAAATTTTATCAATAAACGTGCTCATGAGGTCTTCTAGGGAAGGTTTATGCTCTGATCTTTGATTGTTGTAGCCAGTATGAGGTTGCAAGACATTTTATGTGTTAGCATATGACAAATCCGGATGATAGTTTGGCATATGATTGCCTCTATAGTTGTTTAAGTTTCGATTGTTCATATATTGGACTTGCTCTTATCCTCCGTCAGGTAGGATCATTCTATTAGTAGCGGCAGCTTCAATAGATGGTTGGCCCGGTTGATTGGTCAATGCTAGTAGATGAGTCGTGAAGGATAACACTTGAGCCGTGAGTGAAACAATAGGATTCACCTCATATATACCAACCACCTTAGGCACATTAGTGCGTTCACTTGGCCATTGGAAGTTATTAATGGCCATCTTGTTAGTGTCCTACACTTGCTACAAGATCACAAAGATGATTTGTTGTGTGAAAAATCAAAGACAAGTTGCGAAAAAACTTACTTTGATGGATGAGATTCAAAACTTTTCCATGGATGTGTGGAAGCTCCAAGCTTTCTTTTGCATTCCAAACTCAAGGGTGAGTTTCACTATCACCTTAATTGACTCCTTGAAAGTGCTAGCTTGAAGAAATTTTGCAACAAAACTTTAAATAGGAGAGAGGAAGCTCACAGTATTTTGAGAGAAGTAGAGAGTTTTTGTGATTTGTGAATAGTAAGTCTTACTTCAAAAGTTGACTAGCCTTTAAATACTAAAGTTATGTGTTGGATTTGGTTTGAGTGTTTTAAAAGCAATCTAAGCCTTACTCAACCAATAACAACTTCCATCAAGTGTCAAACATCTTGATGTAAGTCAAGTGGGTCCCACCACTTTTAAATTCTAAATTTAAGTCGAATAACTCAAAACGTAACTTCGCTCGGGAACGAGTTCGTTTAATTTTGAACTAAACGAATTTGCCGTTACGACGTAATTAAATCCAATTTAATTAAATAATAATGCCTAACAAAATTATTACGAAAATCGCTTGCGAATTAATTCTAAATTAATTCGTTCGCTAGAATTAAAATCCAATTTAATTTCGCATTGAAATCCAATTTCAATTAATATATCTAATATATTATTTTATCCCAATTAATTAAATAGTAAAATCTAATTTCACTATTAAATTGATTTTGCCGATTAATTCCAAATTAATCGCATTCTCTTCTCTCGACGAATTTAATCCCAGATAAATTCTCGACGCAATTAATCCCAGATTAATTCCTTCTCTGATAATTAATCCCAGATTAATTCTTGCCGTAATTAATCCCAGATTAATTTTCTCTCTCATAATTAATCCCAGATTAATTATGTTCGAGTCAAATGTCATCGGTGAATCTTTGGGAAGCGACCCAATAGATCCCTAGATATGTTGGCAGTAAATCCGGTTGTCGGACTATCCGAACACGTGCGTACCCGGTAGCATGTTCTTACCGATTTACAAGACATGGTTGGCTTCTAGCAAAGCACCGTACCTACCCAATTCTCCAGAAATATATTCAACATGGAATATATATAATCTGTATCATGCGTAGTATACAATGTATTACGTATTACGATCCAGTATCTGATGTCACATGCTAGGCTTGGGGCTGGAATTGTGTCTGCCCCGTACAAAGCATATATCGGATAACTAGTAACTAGTCTCTGTAATCGGATAATCATGACCTAGTCATACTATCCTGATAGCTATAGTATTTAAGAGTACCAGTTCTGTATCCTACATGATCATCATCTCCATATGACTGAAGTGATACTTCCATCTTGACATCACACCCAATACACTACGATTCTCAGTATACCCAGAAGAGGCGTACACAAAATCTGTTAAAGCTCCGGACGACCAAAACCAAAGCGTACTGATTGTCGCAAGTATTAGCAATGCAAGTCTCAGGTTAAGACCAAATACACCTACCCTGATACGGATTCCCATCGACACATAGTCATACTACCAATAAGATTCTGAGGGGTCTATCCAGAGCGAAGCTGTTCTCCTATCACACTTGCATAAGTATCCAATACTTAAATATATGAGAACTATGATGTTAAGCTTCCATAACGCGCACAAGTGTAATACTAGCCTATTCCGCATTATCGATGTCCAGTCTCGACAATACTATGACTATGGATATTTAATGATTAAACCTTTCGTGGATTAATACTGTCTCATATCTTATTAATCCGGTACTAATCATAAGGACTTTTATCATTTATATATCTAAGTAATCCAATTACAAAATGATAAAAGAGCAATTTCCTTTGTCACATAGTTAATTTGTACAAAGAACACCATGTCTTTTACAAATAGTGATGTTATGGGTCATAATTGTCCAACAATCTCCCACTTGGCCTATAGCCAATCACTCAAGTGTCCAACACCTGAACTATGTACGGGTCGCTCATGCTTTTGCTGAGATATCGCTTTTACTTGCGGATTTGCAAGGTTATCATCTGAAATGATCTTGTCGATCTTGAAATCGCCACGATGTATGATCTGACGAATCAGATAAACCATCGAAGTACATACTTGGATCATTGATGAGACCATAATTCTTTAGCCTGTGCTGTAGCCCAGCTCAGATGCAAACATAACTACTCCTAATCCAATTAGGAATTTTGTAGATCCAAAATGCTTCTTTTGCTGCCTCAACCGCAGCAATATATTCCGCTTTTGTTGTTGAATCGGCAACAATATCTTGCTTGGAAGATTTCCAGCTCACTGTTCCATTGTTCAAACAAAATATGTACCCGTATTGCGACTTATAGTAATCTTTATCGGTTTGGAAACTTGCAACGGTGAACCCAGTCACCTCAAGTTCTCCTTCTCAATGGTTTAAGAAAGCATCATTAGTTCGTCTAAAATACTCAAGGATGTTCTTAACATCAATCCAGTGATTATCACCTGGATCGGCCTGATAGTGACTCTAGATGCTCTATGTATATGAGACACCAGGTCGCGTACATGTATGTCCATGGATGAATTCTCGGAGAGTGCCAACAACTTTTAGATCTATCCCAATAGATCTTTATTCCTAGAATAAATGTCGCATTTCCAAAGTTATTCATGGAGAATTTTAATGAAAACCAAGCTTTCACACCAATTGTAGTATGGGAATGTCATTGCTAAATGCAATACATCATCAACATATAAGATAATCAATGTCAGTGCGCTCCCACTAACCTTCTTATATACACAAGAATCATATTAGTTTTGAATGAAACCATATACCATTATGATCCCATCAAAACGTTGGTTCCAAGAACTCAATGCTTGCTTCAATCCATAAATGAATCGATTTAACTTGCAAACCTTGTTTGCATGTTTTGGCACCACAAAACCGTCAGGTTGTTGTAAACATCCTCCAAAAGGTTTCCGTTAAAGAAAGCAGTTTTGACGTCCATCTGCCATATTTCTTAATCGAAATATGCAGCATTAACAAGCATTATCCGAATGGATTTAATCATGGCAACGGGTAAAAGGTTTCTTCGTAATCGACACTATGTTGATGACGATACCCTTTCGCTACAAGCCTAGCTTTGTACGTTTGCATGTTGCCATGAAGACCCATTTGCTACCAATAGGCACAATGCCTTCTTGTACATCAACCAGTGTCCAAACTTGGTTGGTATACATGGAATCCATTTCAGACTTCATGACATCTTGCCATAAAGAGAAGTCGATACCTTGTACACTTCCTCATAAGTAGCCGGTTCGTATTCTGTAATAAGATTAATATCTTAATGAGGTGAGATCAGAAACCCATACCTCTAAGGTTGTTTTCTGACTCTCTCCAACCTACGTGGTTCTTGTGTATTAGAAGATTGTGGAACAGTCTCATCCCTGATGAACTATTCGTGTTCCATTAGGAATAAGTGCTAGAAACAGTATCACTCCGATTTTCATCGAGTTTCTCTTTCCTCCCACTTACCACTGCATATAGGAATTCCTTTTCAAGGAAAACCGCATGGAGAGCAACAAATAGCTTTGTTCTATTGTGAGTTGTGAAATTGGTTTACCTAGGATAACCAATTACAAATAGGCACTTATCCGATTTGGATTCTAGTTTGGTACCATCCAAACGTTTAACATGCCTAGCATCCCCAAATCTTTAGGAATGAGAAACCCAATTTATTTCCTGTCCATATTTTATATGGAGTCTGTCCAACAGACTTTGTCGAAACCTTATTCAAAATAAGTATTGCACTGTTCAATACGTATCCCGTAAAGGAAATTGATAGCTCAGTGCGACTCATCATTAACCTTACCATGTCCAACAAAGTTCGGTTTCTCCGTTCGGACACATCACTCAATTGAGGTGTTCCGGGAGAAGTCCACTGTGAAAGAATATCATACTCTTTCACTAATCGAGAAACTTATTGCTCAAGTATTTTCCACTACGGTCCAACCGTAATGTCTTAATACTTTTGCCCGTCTATTTTTCTACTTCGTGTCGAAACTCTTTGAATTTATCAAAAGTTTCCGATTTGTGTTTCATAAGAAACACATAACCATAAGGCGATGCAACATCCGTAAAGGTTACGAAGTATTCATAACCACCTCTAGCCTAGCTAGACATGGGCCCACATACGTCACCATGAACGAGGGCTAACACCTTGGTGGCACGTACACCTTTACCGCTAAAAGGCATTTTAGGCACTTTGCCTAATAAACAAGATTCGCAGACGTCATATGAACTAGGATCAAATATATCCTAGTATCCATTCTTCCAAAGATTAGATATATGATTCTTCTTAATGTGTCCCAGACAACAATGATACAAATAAGTCTCATCTGATTTACCCAGTTTGAGCTTTTGTTTGTCATGTTATATGTTTTAGATTCATTTATATTCGAAATATAAATACTATTATTCACATCTAATGTGTATATCTCAATATCATCTTTATAAACAAAACACCTAGTGTTTTGGAACATAAAGGTTTACCCGCAACAGGTTAAACTAGATATAAAGATAATGTTTCTAGTCAAACTAGGTACATTATAACAGTTTCCTAATTTATATACATGCCCAAAGGGCAGTTCCAAAACTTAGGTTCCCAAAGCCAAAACAGCGACTCTCGTCCCGTTTCCGACTCGTAGGTCGATCTCATCTGAAGCCAGTCTCCTGCTAATAAATAGATCCCGCACATCAGTACATATGTATGTACCACATCCAGTATCAAAAATCCAATTTTAAAACCAGTAGTGGATACGTCTATTACAATAACAAACATACCTGAAGTCGGAGCCTTGCCCGCCTTCACTTCTTCCAGTGACCCCGTTTGCCACAGTTTAGGCAGACATCTTAGGATATGTCATTTGTCTTCCCAGAAGACTGTGACGATTTTGCCTTTGCCTTTTTCTTCACACCCTTAGAAGCCTTCGGCCAAGCCTTGGCCTTCTGGGATGTCGAAGTAAGATGCGCCTTGCGCTTCTTGCCCTTTTGGAAGCTCTGGCTCTGCCTCCTTGAGCATAGACATTAACTCTCCAAGAGTTTTCTCTTGATTCATGATGAACCCGCCCCAGCATTCGGGCAGAGACTATAAGATCAAATCTATAGAAGTCTCGGCCTCGTAGGTAATGCCCAGCTAACCTAGCTGTTCGATGTCAGCAATCATCTGCGACACCTAGTGCTCGACAGATGTACCCTCTGACATACGCGAGTGAAATAGCTTCCTTTTGCAATTTGTACTTCTAAGATCTAAGGTCAAATCTATGAAGATCCTTTAATTTCAACATCATACTATAAGGATCCAATCCTTTGTTCTGACGACGAAATTGAGGAGTCATTGCGACAAGCATAACAGATTGAGCACTAAAGTTATCATCACAATGAGTCTTCTAAAGCTCATGCTTTACTATTTGCTCAACTCTGGGCTCAGGCCCGAGAGGTTTCTCTATCCAATAGAGTAACTTCTCAACTCCTAGGACTATCCTAAGATTCATTTCTCAATCTGGAAAATTTACGCCGTTAAAGACATTTTCACCCAGGATTATGTCCTTTACGCTAATCTTTCCAGTCATCTCGATTGCAATAGTCCAACTATTCAATCAACGATTTTGGGTACACCCCAAATGCAATGGTTACTATAGTTCGACTATATAACCAACTACAAGTGGAGTATTGTCATGTACAGTCTAATTGTTCAAAGAAAGCAATATTCAATATTAGTCCAACTAATATATATTTATAACAACGATAAATAAAAATAAAAGAGCGCGTATTGGCAAGTATTTAAACGAAATTGTAAATTTAATACTTGCCTCCCACTAATTTTCGGCGAGCCTCTAACCCTCTGTGGAGTACTCGGGAAACCTAGTTTCCTAGTGGGCTAGGATCCCGTTAAATAACACACAACCTTGACTTTGGCCAACAAGCTGTATGAAACTTAACTAGGTAGATCTCTAAGAACAATTGGATCCCATCCAATTCCTAGATCCGGTAGGTGGACCTCCAAGTCCGAAACATATATTCAATATATATAAATATATCCAATATATTTCCTAACCTTTTCCTTTGAATCAACTAAGCCTTGGCTTTGGCTCAACAAACTTAATGATTCCAGTTAAGCGCGACCCATTGACAGTAGGATAGCTTCGTAATCCACGTCGATGAACTAGAAGTGACCATGACTTTGGCCAATAAGTCACAACCGCCCAAGACATGCGATATAGAACAAAGCTTTCGTTGTTCAAACACATTCGCGATGGACATTGATCTTGACTTTGGCCAACAAACCAATGCAATCTTGGATCTTGAGAGAGAACCACTCAATGGAAGGAAAAACGCTTAATATTTGATGAGGGTTTTTCACGTAATTGGCAACCAATTTATTATCTTTGATTAGGTCTTATCATACACCCTTAAGCATGCATTCTAAAAGCATAATAAGGCGCGAATAAATTAATAATGATATGCGGATGGATATATAACAAATTGTTCCTATAACAAATCTCTCTCTTTCCTCTCTCTTGCTAGCACTATTCATACTTCTACCTAATTACATAACACTTTAAAGAAACCTCATTTATATTGAGGGGAATTGGTGAGAAGAGAAATACAATGAGAAAAGAGATAATAGGCTGGACACGCAAGTCCAATTTAATAAATTCTAAATTTATTACAACAATTTCCAAAATTGCCCTCACCCTTCTAATATCCATCCGATATACATTATTCATACAAATACATCCAAGTATTCACACAAAGCATGTTATTCAATTAATCTAATCTAATCAAATTAATTAATCTTTGAATTAATGACCATCCAATGTTCAAACAACGATTTGATTTGCGCGAGTCCAACTAATTTAAGAATAAATACTCAAAGTACGTATTCTTGAATTATATCGAACTACAATTTTAAATCCAATTTAATTTATATCCAATACTAATTCTTATTTAATTCCAAATTAAATAATTACACTTTTAATAGTGCCTTTTAGACTTGGATTCCAAATCCAATCTTAATGGGTCTTAAAGGCCCAATTAGTATCCAATACTATTCAATTAAAGTCCAATGGGCTTTTAATTAATTCTTTAGGCATGGGCATTGGCCATTATGGATCAAACCCAAGATGCCAAGCCCCAATTAGGAATCACCATATGCCAAAAATCAATTTAGGCCCAATTAAATTTTTAAAAGGCCCAAAAGTTATATTTGAACTTTATGGAAATGGTTTTGGGCCCAATTTGGATCCAATCCAATTGTCCAAAACCAAGCTTGGCCCAACCAAGCCCATTAAGCCCAAATACAACAAAATTAGCCCAATCCAATTTTAAAGACTAATTTTAATTAATATAACATTCCAAATATCACATTAATTATAATTAAAGTGTAATTGTCATAATTAATTAATTAAACTAATATTTCCAAAACATCAATTAAACTAATTAATTATGTTTTAACATCCAATTTATGTCCAACACAAATTGAAGCAAAATCAATCTATTCATGCTTATAGTGTTCACGGCAATATGACATAAAATAGCAATCAATTTGATTTCAATCTAATTGAATCAACAATCAATTTATCTCATGCTTTAAAAACATCCAATGGTCTAATTAACAAAAAAAATCACCATGAATACTCCTATGGTAGTATTCGGCCAAGGAGGGATTTTAAGGAAAATTAATCTAATCAATTTATCTCAAATCCATTGATTCACAAATCCAATTTATCATCATCAAATCTCAACCAAACAATCAATTTGAAGAAATCATGCTCCAAACACAAAATCCCCAAATTAAAGTCATGAACCATAGATTTCAAATCAAAATTAGGATGGCTCTAGATACCATTGTTAGTGTCCTACACTTGCCACAAGATCACTAAGATGATTTGTTGTGTGAAAAATCAAAGATAAGTTGCAGAAAAACTTACTTTGATCGAATGAGATTCAAAACTTTTCCATGGATGTGTGGAAGCTCGAAGCTTTCTTTTGCATTCCAAACTCAAGGGTGAGTTTCCCTATCACCTTAATTGACTCCTTGAAAGTGCTAGCTTGAAGAAATTTTGCAACAAAACTTCAAATGGGAGAGAGGAAGCTCGCGGTATTTTGAGAGAATGAGAGAGTTTTTGTGATTTGTGAATAGTAAGTCTTATTTCAAAAGTTGACTTGCCTTTAAATACTAAAGCTGTGTGTTGGATTTGGTTTGAGTGTTTTAAAAGCAATCTAAGCCTTACTCAACCAATAATAACTTCCATCAAGTGTTAAACATCTTGATGTAAGTCAAGTGGGTTCCACCACTTTTAAATTCCAAATTTAAGTAGAATAACTCAACACGCAACTTCGCTCGGGCCCGGGTTCGTTTAATTCCGAACTAAACAAATTTGCCGTTGCGACGCAATTAAATCCAATTTAATTAAATAATAATGCCTAACAAAATTATTACGAAAGTCGCTTGCGAATTAATTCTAAATTAATTCGTTCGCTAGAATTAAAATCCAATTTAATTTCGCATTGAAATCCATTTTCAATTAATATATCTAATATATTATTTTAGCCCAATTAATTAAATAGTAAAATCTAATTTCACTATTAAATTCATTTTGCCGATTAATTCCAAATTAATCGCATTATCTCCTCTCGACGCAATTAATCACAGATTAATTCATTCTCTGATAATTAATCCCAGATTAATTCTTACCGTAATTAATCCCAGATTAATTTTCTCTCTCATATTTAATCCCAGATTAATTCTGTTCGAGTCAAATGTCATCGGTGAATCTTTGGGAAGCGACCCAAGAGATCCCTGGATATGTTGGCAGTAAATCCGGTTGTCGGACTATCCGAACACGTGCGTACCCGATAGCACGTTCTTACCGATTTACAAGACATGGTTGGCTTCTAGCAAAGCACCGTGCATACCCAATTCTCCAGAAATATATTCAACATGAAATATATATAATCTGTATCAGGCGTAATATACAATGTATTGCGTATTATGATCCAGTATCTGATGTCACATGCTAGGCCTAGGGCTGGAATTGTGTTTGGCCCGTACGAAACATATATCGGATCACTAGCAACTAGTCTCTGTAATCGGATAATCATGACCTAATCATACTATCCCGATAGCTGCAGCATTTAAGAGTACCAGTTATGTATCCTATGTGATCATCATCTCCATATAACTGAAGTGATACTTCCATCTTGACATCACACCCAATACACTATGATTCTCAGTATACCCAGAAGAGGCGTACACAGAACCTGTTAAAGCTCCGGACGACCAAAACCAAAGCGTACTGATTGTCGCAAGTATTAGCGATGCAAGTGTCAGGTTAAGACCAAATACACCTACCCTGATGAGGATTCCCATATACACATAGTCATACTACCAATGGGATTCCGAGGGGTCTATCCAGAGCGAAGCTGTTCCTGTTCCAACGGCTAACAGAACCTCCTATCATACTTGCATAAGTATCCAATACTTAAATATATGAGAACTATGCCGTTAAGCTTCCATAACACGCACAAGTGTAATACTAGCCTATTCTGCATTATCGATGTCCAGTCTCGAAAATACTATGACTAGAGATATTTAATGATTAAATCTTTCGTGGATTAATAATGTCTCATATCTTATTAATCCGGTACTAATTATAGGGACTTTTATCATTTATATATCTAAGTAATCCAATTACAAAATGATAAAAGAACAATTTCCTTTGTCACATAGTTAATTTGTACAAAGAACACCATGTCTTTTACAAATAGTGATGTTATGGGTCATAATTGTCCAACACATCTCCTCTAGTAGAGCATATGCATCTTCAGCAGATTTCTTGAACAAGGTTCCTCCAGCAGCTGCATCGACCATGGTTCTATTAGGACCATTCAACCCATTGTAGAATAATTGAATTTGAACCCAGTCTTTAAAATTATGTTGTGGGCGTCTCCTGAGTAGATCTTTAAAGAGCTTTATGCCTCATACAGGTTCTCGGTCTCCAACTACCTAAATATGCTAATTTCTGTTCTCGGTTGGGCTGATTTAGCTGGTGGAAAGAACCTCGCAAGAAATGTTGTAGCCATATCCTGCCATGTCATGATGCTCCCCATTCGTATAGATTGCAACCAAAACCTATTGTTAAGTGCTTACGAGTCTAACCTAGATCACCTATTCAAGACATCGGATAAAAATCAATTGGGAACTTATCGTTTCTAAGATTTCATCTAAAGCAAACAAAATTTCATCTTTAGACTTATGCTTTACTATTTAAGACAAAAAATAAAGATTTTTAAATATATCAGTAACTAGCACTACATGTACACACCCCCAAACTTAAAACTTGGATTATCCTCAATGTAAGATAAACATAAAGAAACAAGAGTGGGGAACAACACTACCGTGCATGGAGTTGATCAGACTCCTGTTAGTCAGAATTTGGTTGCGCGGGTTATGTGGGTCGTGCTAATACCTGCATAAATAACATACGAACTAATAAACAACAATTAGCACACAATAAAATAATACTAAAGTAAAGAAAATAAAAATAAACAAATGCAAATGTAAATACAAGGGTTTCCTCCCCGCTAGCGCAAAGCTTAACGTCTTCAGCCAGACGTAACCATCCAAATAGTCATGGTGGCCTCCATGTACCGGACCAGGTAGTCTCATATGCTTTCTTCTTCGGCATCCACCGGTGATTAAGATATGAAAAAAATTTGGACGGATGTGGTAGTTTATCCATGGATGGTACTCCAAGGTCTACTGATTTTAGACTGTATATTTTGTAAAATTGGCTCGACCTCCTTTTTAACCTTCTAGGGATCATCTTCATGTGAGCACTGACCCTTCTTTTTCTCTTTTTGCGGCGCTTTGGGAGTGGTTTCAGGTCTAGCTGCAGAGAATATTCTTTTATGCATGGTTATACTATGCTCATAGGTTGCTGAAATACTGGTGTTTGCCACTCCCTTCTCCACTATATCTACCCTGTGACATTTTACATCACCTTGAGGACTCGGCTTGGCTCTGAAAACACTGAAGGTGACTTCTTCATCTTGAAATCTCATTTTCAATTCACTTTTGTTCTCTTCTTCCGTTACTGTTTCCTCTTGAAATACTTTTTTTTTATTTACTGTCTAAATCGTGAGAGGTGCCTTTAATCTCTTTTTCACTCCTAAGGGTTATGGCTTGACACTGCTCTTTGGGGTTGACTTCAGTATTACTAGGAAACACTCATTTCTATTTCTATTGATTGGTCATGGAAGAAACAATCTGTCCAATCTCCACTTCTAAGGACTTCATCGTTGCCCCTATATTGCCCATATGTGTTTCAATGTTGTTCAGCCTTGACTCATTCTTCTCAAACCTCTCTGAAGTTGTAGCTACAAACGTGCTCATGAGGTATTCTAAGGATGGTTTCTGCTCAGCTCTTTGATTATTAAAGCCATGATGAGGTTGCAAGATGTTCTCTATATTAGTATATGACAAGTTCGGATGATAATAGTTAGGCATATGACTGCCTCTATAGTTGTTGAAGTTCCGGTTGTTCACATATTGTAATTGCTCAAAACTTGCTCCTTTGTTTGGTAAGACCATTCCATTAGCAGAAGCAGCTTCAATAAACGATTGGCTCCTTTGATTTGTCAATGCTGCTAGATGAGTCGTGAGAGACAATACTTGAGCTATCAATGAAACAATAAGATTTGCCATTGCTTCTTTTCCAACTCTCCTTTCACGAAAGAAAAGAAAAAAAAATATACAAAAAATATAAAATAAAAAATAAAAAATAAAAATCTAAATTAAAACTAAGGTTACTATTGGACAGTTATGGCCCATAGCATCACTATTTGTACAGATCATTGTGTTGTTGTACAAATTAACTATGTGACAAAGGAAATTGCTCTTTCATCATTTGTAATTAGATTACCAAGATGTATAAATGATGAAATGTCCTTATGATTAGTTCCGGATTGAGATGATATGAGACAGTATCAATCCAAGAAGGTTGAATCATTAAATATCCTTAGTCGTAGTATTATTGAGATTGGACATCGATAATGCAGAATAGACTAGTATTACACTTGTGCGCGTTGTGAGGGCATAACGACATAGTTGTAGGACACAGAACTTGACGACGCTGTTATAGACTCGCGGCCTAGTTGGGAGTACGGAGTAGCCCGCGAGGGACTAAACCGGAGAATAATGGAGTCACCACCCGGTGTGAACCGGGACAAAGATTTAAGGCCGTACTCACCCCTCGCAAGGGAAGACCTCAAACCGTTAGGTTCGGAATGGTCCCTTAATTATGTCACTTGTGATGATATGAATTGTGCAATAAACTAACCGAATCTACTCAACCTATATGCTCAAAGACAACCTAGATCTAATACGTATTCATCAAGATAACTCTTAATCTAAGTTTGCATGCTTGAAAGTAAATCATTAAACGGTAAACACACAATATAACACAACGAGCATATTGAACCATTAAAACCAAATAAAACGAATAACTATTTAAACATAATCATAAACTAACAAAATATCATGCATAAAAGTAACATAATCATGCTTTAAACATAAATAACAAACTAAATTAAATCATGCTTTAAAATAATAAATAAATAACCTATAAACTATAACATGCTCAAATACAATTTTGGATGAGACGAAATACATGTCTCTTAAGTGGTACGTGGCGTTGTATCCCGAGTACAAACCGCACTACCGTCCATTCGGATTCGGCTACGGAATTTACGTCCGGGTTTCCATCCTATATACCACAAAAGGGAACACATACTCCGCTAATCCAACAATCACATCATGCCTCAAACGACTCTCATGCGATAATATTCCTAAAATAAATAAAATAAACAAAAGATAATAAATAAAAGGATGCCCTCAGGTCTAACCTCTTTTTTCGTCTCACGAAAGGGCGTTACACGTCCGTTGGAAGGGTGAATTATCCGCAACTCTTTCGGTTCACCAACTCAACGTCTTTCCTCGCTGTTTTGCTGTTCGGATTGCTGTTTTTACTCCGTTTTGCAGCTGCTTTACTGCTGTTTTTCAGGCCACTATTTTGGTCGTTTTGGGGACTGTTTTGGGTGAGTTTGAGGGCTAAAGGGGTGCAATTTTTAAGGGTTTTGAGGGGGGATTTTATGCAGTTTTCAGTGAAGTTTTGGGGATATTTGAGGGAGTTTATACGGTAAAAATATGGGCAGTTTAGAACGGCAAAACTGGGCAGAATGTGCAGGCAGTGTGCGGTGAAACTGGACAGAATGTGAGGGGGGGTTTTGGCGTTGATTGAGGGCTGGTCAGGGCAGTGCTTTGTGGCGTTAATTGGGGCTGTTGAAGGGACATATTTGATTTGTGAAGTTGAGGGGCTGCTGTGGAGTTTATTAGGCGTGAGTGGGCTGGTGAGTTGGCATGGTTTTGTTGCTTTGTGGAGGGTATTTGTTTGTTGGTCAGTGTGCGATGAGGCTATGTGTACGTGGGGGCAGTGTAAGGAAGGGCTGCGTGAAGAGAGGGACCAGTGCTGTGTCGGTGTGGAGAGAGATAAGGAGAGAGATGGGCGTGAGCTTTTATTTTTCACGTTATGGATGGTTTATTTAGTTAGTGGGTTGGTCAAGGTGGCTTGTGGACGTGCTGATGAATTTAGCGTGAAGTGGAGTTGAGCTGTGTGGTTTGTGAGATGGGCGCTAGGTGGCGAGCTGCGTGATGGTTAGGAAGTGAAGCAACGAGGCGTGGAGTTGTTGTTTAAGTGATCAGAGGGGCTGTGTAATGAGCAGGGTTATGCGTGAGAGAAGAGAGATGGTGAAGCTCCGGGTTATTTTCTTTGTGTTTTCGTGAGAATGAGCCATGATTTGAAAGGTCGGGTTAATGGTTCTTTTTATAGGCCAAGGGAGGGGGTTTACCTTGTTGGAGAAGGATTATAATTTGTGTATTAATTGGGAGATATTTTTAATTATTATGTGATATGGAAAATCTTTAATTAGGGGAATTGATTTGATTTGTTCTTTTTAATTAAGGATATGATTTATTTAAATTGGTAGGTGATTTAATTAAATTAGGAATGTTATTTGTTTTAGTTTAGGAAAGGGATTTGTTTTAATTAGGAAGGTGATTTATGGAATTTAATTTGAATATTTTAATTTAATTTGTGACATGTGTTTTAATTTAATTTAATTGGATTTATTTAGTTTAGGAATGTGATTTAATTTAATTTAAGTTTAATTTAATTGGTTTTATTTAGTTTGTGACATGCATTTTAAATGTTTTAATTATTTTGGATTGGGCTTGGTGTGTTTAAAAATAGAGGTCCAACAAGCGAACCCGAAGCGAAACAAGCGAGTTAAATCTGACAAAATGCTAATTTCCATCTTTACCCTTCCAACGTCCGTTTCCCGCGGCTTTCGCAACTAAAGAGGTAGTGTCTCCATACGAGACTCATCATCGGGCTTATATGCAAAAATGCAGTGTCTGCAGTCGCCCCCACTTTGATGGGACTAGTGCAGTGTGTGACAATGACAATTCCTATCAAAGTACGTGCAATGCATTTTCACTTACCTGGCTCGCCAGCTGCCACCTGACTTGCCTGCTGCTTCGAACTGATTTTCTGATGTAGTAGATATGGTGGCGAGGAGCCTCGACCTCTGGGCTTTGTTCCCGAACCACCGAATGTGAACAGTGATGATGATGCAATGGGCCCTCAACCTTGGGACTCATCCCGGAACTGCAACCGACAACGGGGGCACCTCGACCCTGGGCACCTCGACCCAACACCGCTGTCAATAGGGACCTCGCCCTCGAACTGATGATGTAGTGGGCACCTCGACCCGGAACTACAATCGACCACGGGGCACCTCGACCATGTGCACCTCGACCCAATACCGCTGACAATAGGGACATCGCCCTCGAACTGATGATGTAGTGGGCACCTCGACCCGGAACTACAACCGACAACGGGGGCACACCTCGACCCAACACCGCTGACAATAGGGACCTCACCCTCGAATTGATGATGTAGTGGGCACCTCGACCCGGAACTACAACCGACAACGGGGGCACCTCGACCCTGGGCACCTCGACCCATCACCGCTGACAAAATGGACCTCGCCCTCGAACTGATGATGTAGTGGGCACCTCGACCATGGGCACCTCGACCCAACACCGCTGACAATAGGGACCTCGCCCTCGAACTGATGATGTAGTGGGCACCTCGACCCTGGACACCTCGACCCGGAAATACAACCGACAACGGGGGTACCTCGACCTTGGGCACCTCGACCCAACACCGCTGACAATAGGGACCTCGCCTTCGAACTGATGATGTAGTGGGCACCTCGACCCTGAGCACCTCGACCCGGAACTACAACCGACAACGGGGGCACCTCGACCCAACACTGCTGACAATAGGGACCTCGCCCTCGAACTGATGATGTAGTGGGCACCTCGACCCTGGGCACCTCGATCCAACACCGCTGACAATAGGGACCTCGCCCTCGAACTGATGATGTAGTGGGTCTTCGACCCTAAAATGGTACTGATGTGAGCCTCGGCCTCAAAACTGATTCTGATGTGGGCCTCGCCCCCAGACTGGTACTGATGTGGGCCTCGCCCCAAACTGATATGGGCTTCGCCCCAAACTGATGCCTATGTGGGCCTCGCCCCAAACTTATATGGGCCTTGCCCCAAACTGACACTAATGTGGGCCTCGCCACAAACTGATGCTGACGTGGGCTTCGCCCCCAAACTGATGTGGGCCTCGCACTAGACTGATACTGATGTGGGCCTCGCCCCAAACTGACACTGATGTGGGCTTCGTCCCCAAGCTGATACTAATGTTGATATGGGCCTCGACCCTGGGACTCATCCCCAAAACTGATACTAACGTGGGCCTCGACCCTTTGACTCATCCCCAAAACTAATACTGATGTGGGCCTCAACCCTGGGACTCATCCCCAAGCTGATACTAATGTGGGCCTCGACCCTGGGACTCATCCCCAAAACTGATACTAACGTGGGCCTCGACCCTGGGACTCATCCCCAAAATTGATACTGATGTGGGCCTCAACCCTGGGACTCATCCCCACGCTGATACTAATGTGGGCCTCAACCCCTGCTCCATCCTCAAACTGATACTGTTGTGGGCCTCTCCCCCAGACTGATACTGATATGGGCCTCGCCCCAAACTGATACTGATTTGGGCCTCGCCCCCATGCTGATACTGATATGGGCCTCGCCCCAAACTGATACTGATATGGGCCTCGCCCCCAGACTGATACTGATGTGGGCCTCGCCCCCATGCTGATACTGATATGGGGCTCGCCCCGAACTGATACTGATGTGGGCCTCGCCCCCATGCTGATATTGATATGGGCCTCGCCCCCAGACTGAAACTGATGTGGGCCTCACCCCAAACTGATACTAATGTGGGCCTCGCCCCCAGATTGATGCTGATGTGGGCCTCGCCCCTAGGACTCATCCCCAAGACTGAAACTGATATGGGCCTCAACCCTGGGACTCATCCCCGAAACTGACTGATATGGGCCTCAACCCTGGGACTCATCCCCAAAACTGATTCATTTCTGAAACTGACTGTACTGTTACTGCTTCTGATTGGCTTGTCTTTGCCGCTTTTCTTTTTCTTCTTCAAAACCTGTGAATACAAAACAAAACAAACACAAAAAGAATGCAAAAAAACGTTACGTGTATGCCTGCATGCATGAATGAATTTCCTATTTTGTTGGGTTAGGTCTTCCGCCAGTTCTCCAGGTGATTGCACAGTCTTCTCTCTGGTTTCATGGCTCAATTTCTTGTTATGTCCCGGATTCACGAGGTGGTAGACTGGTCGCTCCCAGTATTGATTTAGCTTTCTGTTCTCCGCTGTTTGCACTTGGTCAAGATGAACCACATGGTGGGGCCTTCCATATCATCATACTATATCACATGCTACGAAATAGTCCCAATAGTTATACATATTATCGTCCTCAAGGAATGCTCAGTAATGAAACCAGAGAACATTCAAAACACTCAATGCAACTCAAATCTGAGTTTTTGAATAAATGATCTATGCCAGACTCAAAGTGTGTGTGTGCAAAGGTTTTTTCACAGCTTGATCCTTAAGCAAGCCAACTCAATGATTTCGTTTCAAAAATCGGGATCGATGGGTCAAACCAACCTAGATGTCTCAATTATATTCCGCAATTGCTTTTTCGTGCTCAATGTGGTATGATTTCATTTTTATTTCCTTTGTCTCTATTTTTCTCTATTTTTTTCATTTTCATTTTTTTTTTCAACACACCTACCCTTTAAGGTAGCATTTCTCCTCATGGTTGTCCTAATACTCGCCCATGGGTAGCTTCACGTTTATCGGTTATAGATGGTTCAATTTTTTTTCCTTAGAGACTTTTCTTTTATTTTCAACCATACCACACATCATAACATAAGCAAATCAAGATAGACATCTAAGCAAACAGTCATTCACCGACCTACAATTTCTTCAACTAGTCACTTTGCTAACTACTCAGGTTTTCACTGCTAAGAACCATAATCAAGTGCTTACGAGTCAAACATAGATCAACTACTCAAAGTATCAGATAAAAGCACATCAAGAATTTATCGTTTCTAAGGTTTCACCCTAAAGCAAACAATTTCATCATCGGACTTATGCCTAACTATCAAGGACTAAAAACAAACAACAATTTTTTTCTTTTTTCTTTTTTTCTTTTTTTTTTCTCTTTTTTTTTTCTCTTTTTTTTCTTTTTTTTTTCCCTTTTTCTTTTCTCTCTTTTTTTTGAAGGCCCCCCCAATGGTCTTTCTATAAATGCCGTAAATCTCTATGTTTCTCGGTTTCCTTTTTCCAATATCCATGTTGCTAAACTCTTCTTTGACAAGTCTTCTTTTTCCTAACCCAACGGATATCTATGATGGCTTTTAAGACACGGGGTTAACATGATGCATGTATGCATGAGATGCATGACATGCGTGTGATACATGTAATATATAAGCTCATAAGAATTTTACACTAGTTGGCCCATCATCATTTTAGAAACTTTTGGCCCGATTGCCATAAAGCACAGACTCGTCCCAGTTTAAATGGCCCAACAAGCCCATACCCATGACAACAAGTCCAACTGAATCCAAATGACAATGGGCCAAAACATAAAGGAATAGTCTCTACTGATCCTACAACTATAGTTCATACGCGGGTTTACAGAGGTATAGACAAAAGCTCTCGTCGATGAAGGATTGCCCACAACTAGGTCTCCCCACTCAAGGGTCCGAGCGACCAAGTGATCGCACCTTTTTTATACCCAAAGGTACGTGCCAACGAGTTATGGTGTGTGACTGACTGTCAAATGGATTTCCCGTTGTAGATTCCCCAGAGGGAGGGTGGAGCGAGGCTCTCTTAAGTACCCTAGCCCCTTAGGCTCTTATCGCTTGGTGACAGGAATAAACAACGAGTCCTCCAAATTAGTCCATCACGGTAGATTACTAGTACATGATTATCTAGGTGCCTTCACAGCTTTTCCTTATAGAAAGGTAGTGAATGAATGAAGACACCAAACCATTACCTAGCCTTAAAAGTGCATTTGATTAAACCCCTTTCAACCTACGGTAGACATAGTTAACTAAAGCACAAATTAAATCACTACAAGACATTATTTCGGGGCCAATTCTCTTATCCCCAGTGGAGTCGCCAGACTGTAGGACACAGAACTCGACGACGCTGTTCTAGACTCGCGGCCTAGTTGGGAGTACGGAGTAGCCCGCGGGGGACTAAACCGGAGAATAATGGAGTCGCCACCTGGTGTGAACCGGGACAAAGATTTAAGGCCGCACTCACCCTTCGCAAGGGAAGACCTCAAACCGTTGGGTTCGGAATGGTCCCTTACTTATTTCACTTGTGATGATATGAATTGTGCAATAAACTAACCGAATCTACTCAACCTATATGCTCAAAGACAACCTAGATCTAATACGCATTCATCAAGATAACTCTTAATCTAAGTTTGCATGCTTGAAAGTAAATCATTAAACGGTAAACACGCAATATAACACAACGAGCATATTGAACCATTAAACCAAAATAAACGAATAATTATTTAAACATAATCATAAACTAACAAAAATCATGCATAAGTAACATAATAATCATGCTTTGAACATAAATAACAAACTAAATTAAATCATGCTTTAAAATAATAAATAAATAACCTATAAACTATAACATGCTCAAATACAATTTTGGATGAGACGAAATACATGTCTCTTAAGTGGTACGTGGCGTTGTATCCCGAGTACAAATCGCACTATCGTCCATTCGGATTCGGCTACGGAATTTACGTCCGGGTTTCCATCCTATATACCACAAAAGGGAACACATACTCCACTAATCCAACAATCACATCATGCCTCAAACGACTCTCATGCGATAATATTCCTAAAATAAATAAAATAAATAAAATAAACAAAAGATAATAAATAAAAGGATGCCCTCAGGTCTAACCTCTTTTTTCGTCTCACGAAAGGGCGTTACACGTCCGTTGGGAGGGTGAATGATCCGCAACTCTTTCGGTTCACCAACTCAACGTCTTTCCTCGCTGTTTTGCTGTTCGGATTACTGTTTTTACTCTGTTTTACAGCTGCTTTACTGCTGTTTTTTAGGCCACTATTTTGGTCATTTTGGGGACTGTTTTGGGCGAGTTTGAGGGCTAAAGGGGTGCAATTTTTAAGGGTTTTGAGGGGGGATTTTATGCAGTTTTCAGTGAAGTTTTGGGGCTATTTGAGGGAGTTTATACGGTAAAAATATGGGCAGTTTAGAGCGGCAAAACTGGGCAGAATGTGCAGGCAGTATGCGGTGAAACTGGACAGAATGTGAGGGGGGGTTTTGGCGTTGATTGAGGGCTGGTCAGGGCAGTGCTTTGTGGCGTTAATTGGGGCTGTTGAAGGGACAGATTTGATTTGTGAAGTTGAGGGGCTGCTGTGGAGTTTATTAGGCGTGAGTGGGCTGGTGAGTTGGCATGGTTTTGTTGCTTTATGGAGGGTATTTGTTTGTTGGTCAGTGTGCGATGAGGCTATGTGTACGTGGGGGCAGTGTAAGGGAAGGGCTGCGTGAAGAGAGGGACCAGTGCTGTGTCGGTGTGGAGAGAGATAAGGAGAGAGATGGGCGTGAGCTTTTATTTTTCACGTTCTGGATGGTTCATTTAGTTAGTGGGTTGGTCAAGGTGGCTTGTGGACGTGCTGATGAGTTTAGCGTGAAGTGGAGTTGAGCTGTGTGGTTTGTGAGATGGGCGCTAGGTGGCGAGCTGCGTGATGGTTAGGAAGTGAAGCAACGGGGCGTGGAGTTGTTGTTTACGTGATCAGAGGGGCTGTGTAATGAGCAGGGTTATGCGTGAGAGAAGAGAGAGGGTGAAGCTCCGGGTTATTTTCTTTGTGTTTTCGTGAGAATGAGCCAGGATTTGAAAGGTCGGGTTAAGGGTTCTTTTTATAGGTCAAGGGATGGGGTTTACCTTGTTGGAGAAGGAATATAATTTGTGTATTAATTGGGAGATATTTTTAATTATTATGTGATATGGAAAATCTTTAATTAGGGGAATTGATTTGATTTGTTCTTTTTAATTAAGGATATGGTTTATTTAAATTGGTAGGTGATTTAATTAAATTAGGAATGTTATTTGTTTTAGTTTAGGAAAGGGATTTGTTTTAATTAGGAAGGTGATTTATGGAATTTAATTTGAATATTTTAATTTAATTTGTGACATGTGTTTTAATTTAATTTAATTGGATTTATTTAGTTTAGGAATGTGATTTAATTTAATTTATGTTTAATTTAATTGGTTTTATTTAGTTTGTGACATGCATTTTAAATGTTTTAATTATTTTGGATTGGGCTTGGTGTGTTTAAAAATAGAGGTCCAACAAGCGAACCCGAAGCGAAACAAGCGAGTTAAATCTGACAAAATGCTAATTTCCAACTTTACCCTTCCAACATCCGTTTCCCGTGGCTTTTGCAACTAAAGAGGTAGTGTCTCCATACGAGACTCATCATCGGGCTTATATGCAAAAATGCAGTGTCTACAATAGTTCTCATATATTTGGGTATAGAATACTCATGAAAGTGTAATAGGAGGTTGTGTTTACCGATGGTACGGAAACAGCTTCGCTCTGGATAGACCCCTCGGAATTCCATCGGTAGTATGACTATGTGTCTATGGAAGTCCGAATCAGGGTAGATGTATTTGGTCTTAAACTTGAGACTTGCACCGCTAATACTTGCGACAATCAATATACTTTGGTTTTGGTCGTCCAGGGCTTTAACCGGTTCTGTGTACGCCTCTTCTGGGTATATTGAGAATCGTAGTGTATTGGGTGTGATGTCGAGATGGAAGTATCACCCCAGTCATAGTGGAGATGATGATCACATAGGATACGGAACTGGTTCTCTTATGTACTTCAGTCATCGGGATAATATGACTAGGTCATGATTATCTGATTATAGAGACTAGTTACCAGAGATCGGATATGTGCTTCGTACGGGGCAGACACGATTCTAGCCCCAGTCCTTGCACGTGACATCCGATTCTGGATCGAAATACGCAATACTACGTATACTACGCCTGATGTAGATCACATATTCCAGTAAGAATATTTCTGGAGAATTGTGTAGGCACGATGCTTTGCTAGAAGCCAACCATGTCTTGTAATCGGTAAAAAATATAGTACTAGGTACGTACGTGTTCGGATAGTCCGACGATCGGATTTACTGCCAACATATCCGGTGATCTCATTGGTCGCTTCCCGAAGATTCACCGATGACGTATGACTCGCACTTTATTAATATGGGATTAATTAGTAGAGAGAGAAAATTAATCTGGGATTAATTACAGAGATATTTTATCTGGGATAAAATATTAATTAAAGAGATAGAAAATTAATCTGGGATTAATTACGGAGATATTTTGTCTGGGATAAAATATTAATTAAAGAGAGAGAACGATTAATTTAGAATTAATCGATAAAATAATATATTCGATATATTATACGAATTGGATTTCGACGCGGAATTAAATTTAGAATTTAATTCGGGCGAACAAGTTAATTTGGAATTAATTCGTTAGCGACATGAATAGTAATTTTCCTAGGCATAATTATTTAATTACGTCCCAACAGAAAATTCGTTAATTCGGAATTAGCGAACCCGAGCCCGGGAGTGTTTGCGGATGCACTCGCATTTCGAATTCAAGTGCGGCCCACAAGTCACATCAAGCGTCAAATCACTAGTCAATCGATTGATGTGATATCTAGTCACTTTGAGTGATGTGACAACTTGTCACTTGTGATTGATGGTGGTAGTTGGAAAACTTTAATGCTTGTACCTTTTGACTTTTAGAAATTCAAAAATATGGTATATGTTTTAATCAATTTACCTAACACATCTTCATCTCTCTCACTCTCTTCTCTCTCTCGGCTTAGGCCATTTTTCTTCATCCATTTTACTGCAATTGCCGTGAGATGTAGGAGAAACATAGCGAAATTTTACGGCAAAATTTTCGGAGTGCTAGCATGCTTTAGGAGTCTTGCGAAGGTGATAGGGAAACTCACCCGTGGGCATGGAATCACATACAAAGCTTGGAGCTTGAAGGATCACCATGGCCGAATTTGGAGGAGCTCAAAAACTGCTCATTGCCGAGAACCTTGGAGGGAAAAGCTTTAAGATTTTTGTTGTTCCTCGCATCGCCAAAGCCGATCGTTGTAAGTATGATTCCGCCATGCTTTTACGAGTATTCACATATATGTTTCATTGCTTGAATTGATCCTTGGGACTTAATAGAAACCCAAAAATGGTATCTTGAGCCATTTTGAGCATGAAACTTGATTAGGGTAAAATTTGGGCAAAATTGATTTGAGCATGTTTGAGTGAAATTGATTGTTTGAGTATGTTTAAATTATGATAACATGGTGTTATGCATTGTCAATTTGATGAAAATTGGATTGGATAAATTTTCCCCAATATGTTTGGCTTGGCCGAATACTTCACTTGCCCTAATGTCATGGTATTTTTTTTATTTTGATCATTGGATGAGTTGAAATCATTTGGGAAATGTTGATTATGGATTTAATTGGATTGAAACCGAATCAGACATGAAAAACCCTAAAATGCCGAGACATGATAAGCATGGAAAATGATGTGATTTTTTGATTCAAATGTGTTGGACATATGTTGATGATAATGAGCATAATTAATTAGACTAATTGGTGTTTTGGAAATATTAATTTGAGTAATTAATTATGGCATACACTTTAAATTAATTAATTGTGAAATTTGGAATTTTGTAAGTTAATTAATTGGGCTTAAATTTGGAATTGGGCTTGTAATGTTGTAATTGGGCTTAATGGGCTTGGTTGGGCCAAGTTTGGTTTAGGCTAATTGGTTGGATCCAATTGGGCCCAAAACCATATCCATAAAGTCCAATTATGACTAAATGGACCTTTAATCTTAATTGGGCCTAATGGGCCTAAATTGGTTTCTTGGCAAATAAGGGTGATTCCTTAAATGGGCTTTGGTATTTGGGTTTGACCCATATTGACCAAAAGTCCATGCCCTAAGAAATTAATTGAAAGCCTATTGGACTTTAAATTAAATTGACATTGGATGTTAATCGGGCTTTGAGACCCGTAAATGATTAGATTTAGAATCTAAGTCGTAAAGGTACATTAATAAAGTGTAATTATTTAATTTGGAATTAAATATAGAATTAGTATTAAATACAAATTAAATTGGATTTAATGTTGTAGTTTAATATAATTCAAGAATTTGTACTTTGAGTACTTATTCGCAAAACGAGTTGGACTCGCGCAAAATCAAATCGTTGTTTAAACATTGGATAGTCATTAATTATCAGATTAATTAATTGGATTAGATTGATTGATAATATGCTTCTGTGAATACATGGATGCGATGTATGAATAATGTATATCAGATGGATATTAGATGGGTGAGGGCAATTTTGGAAATTGTTGTAATAAATTCAGAATTTATTAATTGGACCTGCGTGTCCAGCCTATTACCTCTTGACTCTGTGTATTTCTCTTCTCACCTATTCCCCTCAATGTAAATGAGGTTTCTTTAGAAGTGTTATGTAATCAGGTAGAAGTAATACTTGTGCTAGCGGGAGAGGGGAAATAGAGAGATTTTTTCTAGGAACAATGTGTTAAGTATCCATCCGCATATCATTATTATATTTATTTATGTTGGACAATTATGACCCATAGCGTCACTATTTGTACAGATCATGGTGTTGTTGTACAAATTAACTATGTGACAAAGGAGATTGCACTCTTATCATTTGTGATTAGAACACCAAGATATATAAATGATAGGAGGTCCTAATGATTTGTTCCTGGATTGAGAATGATATGAGACAGTATCAGTCCACGAAGGATAAATCATTAAATATCCCTAGTCAGAGTATTATCGAGATTGGACATCGATAAATACGTAAAAGACTAGTATTACACTTGTGCGCGTTGTGAGGGCATAACCGCATAGTTCTCATATATTTGGGTATAGGATACTCATGCAAGTGTAATAGGAGGTTGTGTTTTACCGATGGTACGGGAAACAGCTTCGCTCTGGATAGACCCCCTCAGAATTCCATTGGTAGTA
This sequence comes from Zanthoxylum bungeanum, assembly GCA_019454045.1. Taxonomy (NCBI): domain Eukaryota; kingdom Viridiplantae; phylum Streptophyta; class Magnoliopsida; order Sapindales; family Rutaceae; genus Zanthoxylum; species Zanthoxylum bungeanum. Next base: position 37,028 of record SKCR01027085.1, on the reverse strand, counting down.
TGACTATGTGTCTATGGAAGTCCGAAATCAGGGTAGGTGTATTTGGTCTTAACCTGAGACTTGCACCGTTAATACTTGCGACAATCAATATACCTTGGTTTTGGTCGTCCAGGGCTTTAATCGGTTCTGTGTACGCCTCTGCTGGGTATATTGAGAATCGTAGTGTGTTGGGTGTGATGTCAAGACGGAAGTTTCACTCCAGTCATATGGAGATGATAGTCACGTAGGATATGGTACTGGTTCTCTTATGTACTGCAGTCATCGGGATAAAATGACAAGGTCAGGTTTATCCGATTATAGAGACTAGTTACCAGACATCCGACATGTGCTTCGTACGGGGCATACACAATTCCAGCCCCAGGCCTAGCACGTGACATCCGATACTGGATCGACATACACAATACTACGTATACTACGCCTGATATAGATCCTTATATTCCTGTAAGGATATTTCTGGAAAATTAGGTAGGCATGGCGCTTTGCTAGAAGCCAACCTTGTCTTCTAAATCGGTATAAACGTAGTACTAGGTACTTACGTGTTCGGATAGTCCGACGACCGAATTTACTGCCAACATATCCGGGGATCTCATGGGTCGCTTCCCGAAGATTCACCGATGACGTATGACTCACACTTTTATTAATCTGGGATTAATTAGAAGAGAGAGAAAATTAATCTGGGATAAAATATCAATAAAAGAGAGATAACGATTAATTTGGAATTAATCGATAAATTAATATATTCGATATATTAAACGAAATTGGATTTCGACGCAGAATTAAAATTAGATTTTAATTCGGGCGAACGAGTTAATTTAGAATTAATTCGTTAGCGACGTGAATAGTAATTATGCTAGGCATGATTATTTAATTACGTTGCAACGGAAAATTCGTTAATTTGGAATTAGCGAACCCGAGCCCGAGATTGTTTGCGAGTGCATTCGCATTTCGAATTCGAGTGCGGCACGCAAGTCAAATCAAGCGTCAAATCGCTAGTCGCATCAAGCGTCAAATCATTAGTCACTTTGAGTGATGTGACAACTTGTCACTTGATTGATCGAGTGATGTGACATGATGTGAGTTGATGGAAAGCTTTTGAAAGCTTGAGTGACATTTATTGTTATTTTAATCATTTGTATATGTTTTATTTTTGATTTTTGAAATCAAAAGGAAGTGTATTAGATATACTTAACACATTACAACACACTTCACTCATTCTAACTCCTAGGCTCACGAATTTGGAGCCATTTCTTCATCTCTCTCTCTCGGCCTTAGAGGGATTTTCTTCACTGGTTTCTGTCAAGAAAACCGTGAGCAAGGGAAGCAAAGTGTGGGAAATTTATGGCAAATTTCTTGAGAGCTAGCACTCCGAGAGACATGCGAAGGTGATAGGGAAGTCCACCCATGAGCTTGGAATCAAATCACAAAGCTTGGAGCTTGATGAAGATGATCAAAAGCCGAATCTTTGGAGATCAAAAACTGGACTGCCGTGAGCTGTGACAGTGGGCAGAAACCAGAATTTTGTTTGTCGTATCGTCGCTCAACCGATCGATGTGAGTATTCTGCAACTCCCTCGTTGTATTCGCACTTGTTTCATGCTTGTTTAATGATCTTGGGAAGCTTAGAAAACTCCAACAATGGTATCAGAGCAAGGTTGAGCATGAAAATATTTAAGGCTTAAAATTTGGGTAAAATGTTTTTTAGCATGATTTGGATGAATTGGATGTTTGAGTATGCTTAAAACATGTTTAATTGAAGTTTGATTTGATCAATTTCAAGAAAATTGATTCGGAACAATTTTCCCCAATTTTTGTTGGCTTGGCCGAATAGTAGTGTGCCCTAATTCTTGGTGATTTTTGATTTTTTGATTCCTTGGATGAATTAGAATCAATTGGGGATATTGATTTAATGTTTAATTGGATTCAATTCGATTGGATTAAAAATTGGACATAATTTCCCCACAAAACCGAGAGCTAAAGCATGTGTATTGGGTTTGATTTTTGATGAAATGTGTTGGACATGTTTTGTTGTTGATGAGCATGATTAATTAGGCTAATTGATGTTTTAGAAATGTTAATTGGGTAATTAATTATGTAATGCACTTTGTTTAATTAAATTAAGATATTGGATTTTTGGAATTTAATTAAATTGGGCTTTAAATGTTGTTATTGGGCTTATTGGGCTTGGTTGTACCAAGATGAGTTTAAGCTAAATTGGTTGGATCCAATTAGGCCCAAAATCGCTTCCATAAAGCCCAAATGCGACTAATGGACCTTTAAAGTTTAATTGGGCCTAATGGGCCTAAATTGATTTCTGGGCTTATGGGGTAATTCCCGGATTGGATTTTGGTTATTCGGTTTGACCCGAGTTGACCAAAATTCCACGCCTTAAGAAATTAATTAAAAGCACATTGACTTTAATTGAATTGACATTGGACGTTAATCGGGCTTTGAGACCCGTAACGATTAAATTTGGAATTTAAATCGTAAAGGTTCGTTAAATAAAGTGTAGTATTTAATTTGGAATTAAATAGCGAATTAGTATTAAATACATATTGAATTGGATTTAATTATGTAGTTTAATTTAATTCGAGAATTCGTACTTTGAGTACTTATTCGCAAAACGAGTTTGACTCAAGGAGACAAAGTCAAAATTTGCAATAAGGCAAGTAGCGCAAGGCGCACCTTACTTCGATATTCTAGAAGGCCAAGGCTTGGCCAAAGGCTTCTGGAATATGAAAAGGGTAAAGGCAAAATCATTATAATCTTCTAGGAAGATAAAGGACATATCTCAAAATGTCTGCTTAAATGTGGCAAACGGGATCGCGGAAGCGTGACTGCCGTTTGGACAAAGCAGACATGAAGGAACTGAAGACGGGGCAAGGCTCTGACTTCAAATATGTTTGTCATCATTATGTTCACTACTAGTAATAAAATTGGATTTTAAATACTTAGTGTGGTACATAAATACATACTGATGTTTAGAATCTGGTATGAGCAGGATACTGACTTCAGTTGAGATTAATCTGTGAATTGGAAACGGGACGAAAGTCGCTGTTTCAACCGTAGATAGCTATTTTAGGAACTACCCTCGGGTGTGTACCTAAATTTGGAAACTGTTATAATGTAACTAGTTTGACTAGATACATTATCTTTATATCAGTGTTTAATCCATTGCGGATTGACCTTTATATTCTAGAACACTAAAGTATTTTATTATATAAAAATGATATTTAGATAAACACATTAGATGTGAATAACAGCATTTATATTTTGAATATAAATAAATCTCAAATATAACATGACAAACAAATAGTTCAACTGATTTGATTAGAAGAAACTTAAATGTGGCATTGATGCCTGAGACACAATTAAACAAGAGTCGTATATCCGCACTTTTGAAGAGTGGATACTAGGACAAATTTGATTCTATTCAAATAAAGTCTACGAATCTAGTTTATTGGGCAAAGTGCCTAAAACACTATTTACTTGGTAAAAGTGCAAATTGTTGGGGTTGGTGCTTATAACGCCAATTCCCGGTTGTATTTCTTTTGAATACTTCTGTAAAACATTATTATTATGAATAATACATGCAGTTTCTATAATATAATCTATCTTTTTATATGGTAAAGACGTAATGACCTTAGAATGATTAGTCATGGTACTGTTGCAAAAGCGTCGGAACTGACATTGAGTAGTATCATGATGTTGTCATTCTCAGACTGTTCTTGGTCAAGGTTTACACTACTTGGTCAGTATAGTAAACCCGTTGAGACCAGTACATGTCGTATACTGGAATATATGATTCCAATGGTTTCTCAATGAACCAATAGTCTTGGAGACTAGTATAGACGTGTAGGTGTTTATAGCGGATAAACACTGAACGAATCACCGAAGATTCTTAATGGATGGTACACCAACGTCAATAAGAATCTTCTCGGGTTGAGTAGCACTTGTGATTCTTAGACTTGAGATGCCATTGTGGGCACATGAGACATCTTCTACACTCAGATGGCAGTCACGTCACCGATCTATTTAGATCAGACCTCCGTCTGTTTGTTGGGTGTAGATAGATCCTCAGGGTGTCCTATGTGTATCAAGATAGGATCCGTCAGTTCTGTGTACCAGAGCATAGGTAGTCCATATGATTAGCTATCAGATAAAACCATGGGCCCGTGGTAAAGTTTAGAAGCTAGTTCTAAACATTCTTTTAGAGATTGCTAATAGAATAGTCGACTGGATAATCCCCATAGAGATTTGACGTTTACATCTATATCTCTGGGATTTATCCGGATACATGTGACAGAGGAATTATACATTTGCTATGACCTCGACCTGTATGGTTCAGGAGATTATCCGTGATCGTCATAATTTACGGGTGGATAAATTATGGCACGAAATTTGATTTCGTGACGGATATACCTGAATTTAGAGAGTCTCAATAATGAAATATACTCGTAGAGCACTAGAGCAACAAATATAAATAATGTTGATTATTTATAAAGTCGTTTAAAGGTTAAACGCAAAATACATGCTAAGGGACCTGATAGTCATTTGATTAATTATTGTGTATTTACATTTAATACTTGATTAATTTAAATACACATTAATTAATAGTCAAATTAAGATATTTGACTATATCCTAAATGAATATATGTATTTGATATTTAATGTAAATATAATACATATGTTTAATATATATTTGTAATTAATTAATTAATTAATTAATTAATTGTTAATGATTAAATTAATTAAAATATAAATATCCTAACATTTGGATATTTGGTTTAAATGATTAAGTTGCCTTTGTTGACTTAATATAAATTTCTATAAAGTGTTATTAGATATTTAATCAAGTTGATCAAATTTATGTTAAATGAAAATGAAATTAATATTCTTGTATTTGGCTTGGCCAAATTCGGCCAAGGCTAAAGTGTAAGAAGTATATATTGTTTTCATTTCATTTCACTTTCTAACCTAATACACTTTTACAAAAACTCCATTAAAAGAAACCCAAAGAAGCTTGTGAAGAAGAAAAGAAAAAACAAATGAAAGGTTTGGATTTAGTAAGTTTTCTCAACTTACTATTAGATAAGAAAATGTTCCTTATGATCTAGGCTACATCTCGTGATGTTCTTAAGTTATTATTTTCTTTATTCTTTGAGTTTTTGATGAATGGAAGTTTGGTGGAAGTGTTGAGCATGTGTATGATGGAAGCTTGTGACTAGTGTAGTTGTAAGCATTCTTTTAAGGTTTTGGAAACCTTGTTGCTAATCTAGAGTTGTTGACCCACTCTTAGATAACCTAGATTTTATATTGAGTTGTTTTTTCATTGTGTTGAGACTTTGATTGGATGAAAGAATGATGATTAAAGTAATTGATTTAATCTATTTGGTCCAATTTGTCCAATTTGAAGAAATTGAAAAATTAGGGTTCATAACCATTCCAAATTTGGGGCTTTTCATTTATGTTGTGTATTTGGATGTGTATATGATGCATATAAAGTTTCATGTTGATTGGATTACATCTTGATGTGTTTTGATGCATGAAATGACAAAATGCACAACTCCCCCTAATGGAGGCTCTCGGCCAGTGAGGGAAATTTGGGGATTTTGGTTGCCTTGGTGTTTTAATTTTTTGAACATGCTAAGTTCATCTTAGAAATGATTTAGAATCATTCAAAATTGATTTAATCAATTTCGGACTAAAGGACAAAAATACCAAGTAAGGGTAATTCGGTAAATTCACTTAAATATGATTTATTGAATTTTATTTTCATAATTTGATTATTGGATAATTAAATAAATTTGGTTATTTAATTAATCCGAGAAAAAGTTTTGAAATCGGAAAATCTGATTTTTCCACCGCTTCCGCTGCGTTACCGGATTTAGCCCCTAAAAACCCCTACAAAATGGTATCAGAGCGAGTCTGATTCTAGGCCCCCTAAAATGATTAGCTTTAATTAAATCAATGTTTAATCATGTTTTCTTGACTTTATACATGCTTATTATAATCTAATTTGGTTAGATTTAGGGTGTATGACACTTAGCGGAAAATCCCTGATTAATAAGGTTTTAATGTAATTATGTATTTGATGCATGTTATTTGGCCCGTTTTGTCAATACGGTTTATGAATAATTCTTTGTGACTACACCTGAGACCGTGCCTCTGCTGTGAGGGTGTAGCCGATAGAGATTTATTTATACCGGATGTATATCAGATACTAGATAAATTCAAGCGAAAGCGGAATTCTGAACGTGCCCTAGCTGTCAGGATTACGTAAGTAACTTGAGTTTATCATTGACGAGTTTAACCTTGGTACGTCTCCTTGTGGGCCTGCCTTCGCAGCGACAACGAGAAACGACCAGGACCGGAAACCAGGAGTCACTATTGAGTGATTGACAAATGAGTTGTCTACCTGATGAATATACGTAGGTTAGACCGTGCCTCTGCTGTGAGCTGAAATATATTCACGGGATCCACTTTTCACTATTTGTATTTAATTTAAATATTAAATCTTTGTATTCTGTTTGGGGACTACAGTATTGCATGATTTAGTGGGAGGGGCATTTTTAGATTAAAAATCCATGATCTAGTTTATGCTTTTGATATTATATGAAACTGCTTAATTTCTGCTAACCGTTTTTTATGATATATATGATAGATTGGCGATGGCGGCACAATCCACAAATCAGTTTGCGCGTATGCTTGATGCGAACAAACTGAAAGGCACTGAGAACTTCGCCGACTGGGAATTGGATTTGAGGATTGTCCTCGATTCCGAAAAGGTGAGATATGTTCTTGAGGGTCCGTTGCCCCTTACTGTGGGTGCGGATGCTTCGGAGGAGGAACACCAAGTTTTTGAAACTTGGAAGGATGATGATTTAAGGGTTAAATCATACATCCTTAGTTCACTGTCTCCGAAACTCAAGAAACAATACTATGGTATGCTAGATTCGTATAGTATGATGACGCGATTGAGACAATCGTTTGAGAACCAAGAACAAATGATGTTCACAAAGTCAAAATGGAACTGTTCCATGCGCGTCTGGATGAGGGGCAAGATGTTAGCCCACATGTTCTTCAGATGATCGATTTGATCGATCAATTGAGGCAACATAATCTCATCTTGAATGACATTCTCGGTAGGAGTGTCATTCTTGGTCTCAGCTTTTGAGACTCATAGGATGAGCCAAGAGTGGGAAAAGGAAGGACTGGAAACAGTGAAGGGAACTTCCCAAGATGTGAGGGAAGCTACATGAGCTTACTATAGGAATGTTGCTACAGGTCCAGGAAGAGGACCTTAAGGAGTGAAGCTGACTCGCCCCCGCCAGTTCTGATGTACTTCAACATGAATGGGACTGTCTGTACCTACCATGAGCTACTAGGATGTTGCTCACGGCAGAAGAGGACCTTAAGAAGGGAGTACCGACTCGCCTCCTAGATCTACTTCTCTTTCTACTTCTTCCCAAGATGGTCCAGGGGAAAGAAGAAGAGGAAAGAAGAAGAAGGCTTTTGGTCCTCAACAACAGGCAAAGATTGCTAAGCCCAAGAGGGCTTCTGAAGACCAATGCCACCACTGCGGTAAAGTCAGGCATTGGAAAAGAACTGTCCTGATTACATCGCCCAGCTGAGGAGAGATAGAGCATCTACATCAGGTACATTATTTTTCCAGTTAGTGATTTATCTTTTGCTTGTGAAGCCGTTACATCCAACTGGATTTTAGATTCTACTTGTCCCATTCACATTTGCAATTCGTTGCAGGTGGTGCTGAAGGAAAGTAGGAGGCTAAAGCCCGGGGAGATGCAGTTACGGTTCGGGAGTGGAGACTCTTTGGATGCAATTGCAGTGGGAATATGCGAGATCTTATTGCCGAATGGGACACTTTTGTTAAACGAATGCCATTTGTACCTGGATGTGTTAGCTAATATATATATCACTTTTTGTATTGGATACAGAAGACTTTTGTATTAATATAAGAACAGTTTCTTTATATTTATATGATAGTAATAATATTCATATCCTTTGTTGTCCAAACCAGTATGGTCATTATATATTACCAACTTCAAAAGATATATTAAATACTGGAGTTAATAAATGTAGTTTACCTGTAATTAATAATACTGAACTTTTGGCATATGAGGCTTGGTCACATTGGCGTTAAACGCCTTACCCAATTGGTTAGGAATGGTTTGATACCAGATCTTACCATTGAATCCTATCCAACTTGTGAATCTTGTATTCAGGGTAAGATGACCAAAGCCCCATTTTCTGGTGTTGGACACCGTGCCACTAACTTACTGGAACTCGTACATTCTGATGTATGTGGTCCACTAAGTCAAACTGCTCACAGTGGTTATTCATACTTCATTACCTTTACCGATGATCTGTCACGGTACGGTTATGTCTATTTGATGCGACATAAATCAGAAACCTTTGAAAAGTTCAAAGAGTTCCGAAATGAAGTAGAAAAACAAACTGGGAAATATATTAAATGCCTTCGATCTAACCGAGGCGGCAATATATGAGTGGTGAGTTCATGGATTATTGAAGAAGAATGGGATTCTCGCTCAATATACTCCTCCAGGTACTCCACAGCATAATGGAGTGTCTGAGAGGAGAAATCAGACTTTATTGGATATGGTCCGATCAATGTTGAGTTTCACAGATTTGCCCTATTACTTGGGGCTACTCTCTCTTAACAGCCGCACATCTTTTGAACAAGATTCCTTCAAAAGCTGTTCCTACGACTCCGTATCAGATATGGTTCGGTAGGAGACCAAATCTTAATTATATTAAGGTTTGGGGTTGTCCTCCCTAAGTCAGGGTGACTCAGCAAGATAAGCTTTCACCTCGAGGGCAAAAGTTTAGGTTTATTGGATATCCTTCGAATACGAGGGGATATCTATTCTATGATACCGAGCAGCAAAATGTGTTCGTAGCTCGCTTCGTAAAATTTCTAGAAGTAGAATTGTTGTCAGAAGGTGGTAATCATAGACAGGTTGAGCTTGATGAAGTCCAACCTGAAAACAACGAACCAACGTAGGAACCTGAAGTTCAAGTAGATGAAGGACCTTCAACACACACACTCCGTAGGTCGGAAAAGGTATCTAGACCTCCTGAATGCTTGTATTTGATACAAGAAAAGAGTCTGGATGTTCTCTTAGTTGAAGAGACAGATCATTTCACCTATAGAGAATCGATGTTGGACATCGACTCCGTGAAATGGAAAAGTGCCATGAAATCCGAGATAGACTCAATGCATGAGAATCAAGTTTGGGACTTGATTCCACTTCCTGAAGGAATTGTTCCTATCGGTTGTAAATGGATTTACAAGAGGAAGCGCGGGCCTGACGGTAAGGTTGAAACTTACAAGGCCCGACTGGTAGCAAAAGGTTACACGCAGCGACCTGGCGTCGACTACGATGAAACTTTTTCACCAGTAGCAATGCTTAAGTCTATTCAGATTTTGCTTTCTATAACTGCGTATCATCACTACGAGATTTGGCAAATGGATGTCAAAATGGCTTTTCTAAATGGATTTCTTGATGAAGAAATCTATATGGAACAGTCGGAAGGTTTTGCGTCCAGCGTAAACTCGGGCATGGTATGTAAGCTTAAGAAGTCCATTTATGGACTTAAACAAGCTTCACGAAGTTGGAATCTTCGATTTGACGAGATTATTAGATCGTCTGGTTTTCTCAAGAATTCGGAAGAATCCTGTGTGTATCAGAGGGCCAGTAGGAGCATGGTCGTATTTTTAGTCCTATATGTTGATGACATCCTAATCATTGGGATGATTTAGGTATGTTTCAAAGCGTCAAAGCATACCTCTGTAAGAATTTCTCCATGAAGGACCTGGGAGAAGCTTCCTATGTTTTAGGGATAAACCTCTATAGAGATAGTCAAAGGAGGCTGATTGGGTTATACCAATCAACGTTCACATAGATAAGATGTTGGAACGGTATAGTTTTGGTAACTGTAAGACATCAAACATACCGTTCAGACATGGGATTCATCTTTCAAAGAAGATGTGTCCACAAACAGAAGATGAGAAGGTTAGAATGTCTACCAACCTTATGCTTCGTGTTTGGGTAGCATAATGTATGCCATGTTATGTACGAGGCCTGATATCAATTTCACTGTTAGCGTAACTAGTCGATAGCAGTCCAATCCAGGTAATGACCATTTGATGGCCATTAAACATATCCTAAAGTATCTTAAAGGTACCAAGGATAAGTTAATAATTTATGGAGGAAACGAACTGCAATAACGGGTATACAGATTCCGATTTCCAATCGGATCCCGAATAGAAAGTCTACATCTGGATTTGTCTTTACCCTTAACGGAGGTGCAGTTTGTTGGAGAGTTCCAAACAGGGATCGACAGCACAGATTCCACCACTGAGGCGGAATATATTGCAGCTTCTGAAGTTGCAAAGAGGCTGTGTGGATAAAGAACTTTATCACAGAATTGGGAGTTGTCCCAAGTATCGAGAATGTGATTCCATTATACTGTGATAATACTGGATCCATTGCGCAAGAAAAGGAACCGAGGGCACATCAGAAGTCAAAACATGTGGAACGCAAATACCACATCATTCGAGAGATTGTGTCGCGAGGGGATATTGTCGTGTGCAAGGTACCGAGTGAAGATAATGTAGCAGAATCGCTGACGAAGGCCATACCTCTGAAGTTGTTTGATAAACACGTGGAGTAGATGGGTATTAGATACAATCGTTATTGGCACTAGACCAAGTAGGAGATTTTGTTGGGGTTGGTGCTCACGCCAATTCCCGGTTGTATTTCTTTTGAATACTTCTTAAAAAATTATTATTATGAAATATATGCAGTTTCTATAATATAATCTATCTTTTTATATGGTAAAGACGTAATGACCTTAGAATGATTAGTCATGGTACTGTTGCAAAAGCGTCGCAACTGACATTGAGTAGTATCATGATGTTGTCATTCTCAGACTGTTCCTGGTCAAGGTTCACACTACTTGGTCAGTATAGTAACCCGTTGAGACCAGTACATGTCGTATACTAGAATATATGATTCCAATGGTTTCTCAATGAACCATTAGTCTTGGAGACTAGTATAGACGTGTAGGTGTTTATAGCGGATAAACATTGACCGACTCACCGGAGATTCTTAATGGATGGTACACCAACGTCAATAAGAATCTTCTCGGGTTGAGTAGCACTTGTGATTCTTAGACTTGAGATGCCATTGTGGGCACATAAGACATCTTTTACACTTAGATGGTAGTCACGTCACCAATCTATTTAGATCAGACCTCCGCCTGTTGGTTGGGTGTAGATAGATCCTCAGGGTGTCCTATGTGTATCAAGATATGATCCGTCAGTTCTGTGTACCAGAGCATAGGTAGTCCATATGATTAGCAATCAGAAAAAACCATGGGCCGTGGAAAGGTTTAGAAGCTAGTTCTAAACATTCTTTTAGAGATTGCTAATAGAATAGTAGACTGGATAATCCCCATAGAGATTTGACGTTTACATCTATATCTCTGGGATTTATCCGGATACATATGACGGAGGAATTATACATTTGCCATGACCTCGACCTGTATGGTTCAGCGAGATTATCCGTGATCGTCATAATTTACGGGTGGATAAATTATGGACAACAAAATTGATTTCGTGACGGATATACCTGAATCTAGAGAGTCTAAATAATGAAATATACTCGTAGAGCACTAGAGCAACAAATATAAATAATGTTGATTATTTATAAAGTCGTTTAAAGGTTAAACGCAAAATACATGCTAAAGGGACCCGATAGTCATTTGATTAATTATTGTGTATTTACATTTAATACTTGATTAATTTAAATACACATTAATTAATAGTCAAATTAAGATATTTGACTAATATCCTAAATGAATATATGTATTTGATATTTAATGTAAATATAATACATATGTTTAATATATATTGTATTTATTAATTAATTAATTATTTAATTGTTAAATGATTAAATTAATTAAAATATAAATATCTTAACATTTGGATATTTGGTTTAAATGATTAAGTTGCTTTGTTGACTTAATATAAATATCTATAAAGTGTTATTTAGATATTTAATCAAGTTGATCAAATTTGTTAAATGAAAATGAAATTAATTTCTTGTATTTGGCTTGGCCAAATTCGGCCAAGGCTAAAGTGTAACAAGTATATATTATTTTCATTTCATTTCACTTTCTAAACTACACACTTTTACAAAAACTCCATTAAAAGAAACCAAAGAAGCTTGTGAAGAAGAAAAGAAAAAACCAAAGAAAGGTTTGGATTTAGTAAGTTTTCTCAACTTACTATTAGATAAGAAAATGTTCCTTATGATCTAGGCTACATCTTGTGATGTTCTTAAGTTATTATTTCTTTATTCTTTGAGTTTTTGATGAATGGAAGTTTGGTGGAAGTGTTGAGCATGTGTAATGATGGAAGCTTGTGACTAGTGTAGTTGTAAGCATTCTTTTAAGGTTTTGGAAACCTTGTTGCTAATCTAGAGTTGTTGACCCACTCTTAGATGACCTAGATTTGATCTTCAGTTGTTTCATTGTGTTGAGACTTTGATTGGATGAAAGAATGATGATTAAAGTAATTGATTTAAACTATTTGGTCTAATTTGTCCAATTTGAAGAAATTGAAAATTAGGGTTCATGACCAATTCCAAATTTGGGGCTTTTCATTTATGTTGTGTATTGGATGTTTTATGATGCATATAAAGTTTCATGTTGATTGGATTACATCTTGATGTGTTTTGATGCATGAAATGACAAAATGCACAAACCCCCTCATGGAGGCTCTCGGCCAAGTGAGGGAAATTTGGGGATTTTGGTTGCCTTGGTGTTTTAATGTTTTGAACATGCTAAGTTCATCTTAGAAATGATTTAGAATCATTCAAAATTGATTTATCAATTTCGGACTAAAATGGACAAAAATACCAAGTAAGGGTAATTCGGTAAATTCACTTAAATATGATTTATTGAATTTTATTTTCATAATTTGATTATTGGATAATTAAATAAATATTTTTATTTAATTAATTCGAGAAAAAGTTTTGAAATCGGAAAATCTGATTTTTCCACCGCTTCCGCTGCGTTACCGGATTTAGCCCCTAAAAACCCTTACACAAATGCCACCAATCTGTTAGCCCTAGTTCATAGTGAAGCAAGTGGGCCCATGTCTAGCTAGGCTTGAGGTGGATATGGATATGGATATTTCGTGACCTATACGGATGTGGCATCGCGTTTTGGTTATGTGTCTCTTTTGAAACACAAATCAGAGACTTTTAAGCTTCGACACGAAAATAGACAAACAAATCGGCTGAAGTATTACACCGTCACGGTAAGACCGTAATGGAAAATACTTAAGCAACAAGTTTCTAATATACTTGAAAGAGTATAGTATTTTTTCAATAAGGACTCCTCCCGGAACACGTCAAAGTAACGGTGTGTCCGAAATAAGTAACTGAATTTTGTTGGACATGATAAGGTTAATCATGAGTCGCTCTGAGCTACCTTTTCCTTCAACGGATACGCATTAACAATGCAAGAACTTATTTTGAATAAGGTTCCATTAAAATCTGTTAGAAAGATTTCATATTAGATATGAACAGTAAAGAAACCTGGTTTTCTCATTCCTGAAAATTTGGGAATGCTAGGCATACGTTTGGATGATACCAAACTAAAACCCAAATTGATAAGTGCCAATTGTAGGTTATCCAAGGGATACAAAGTATAGTACTTATAAAACTCACAAGAGAACAATATAATTGTTGCTCGCCATGCCATGCGTTTCCTAAGAGGAATACCGATATGCAGTGGTAAGTGGGAGGATAGTAAAACTCGATGAAAATCGGAGTATTACTGTTCAGGTACAGATCCTTATGGAACATAAATATGTTGGTTTCTATAATATGTCCCAAGGAAATTAAGCATATGAAATATAACAATGATAATATATTAAACTTGAAGCATGGCGGAATCATACTTACAACTTTTTGTGATGAAGAAGATGAACAAATTGTGGAAGCTCCAAGTGTGGGATGATTCGGCCAAGAAGAGAAAGGGAGTGGAAGCTCCAAGCTTTGTGTATTCCAAGCTCTTGATGTTTCCCTATCACCTCTTTTGATCCCCTTGAAGGTGCTAGCCTTGTGTGTAAATTATGTTCCAAACAAACACAATTTCTTCAAGTTTTGCAACAAAATTGAAGAAGTGGAGAGCCAAAAACTGCATGCAGTTTCGGCAATGAGAGAGAGGAAGATTAATTAATTTTTTTTACAAAAATCAATTTATATTTATGCCATAATATTTATTAAATTAATAATAAACTTATGACACAAACATGCAATGGCTTAGAGTGTCAAACACTCAAACTCCATGCAAAACATTGAGTGTATTGTACACTATCACCATGCAATGCATTAACAATTAAATAATGCATATAATGACATGTGTCATGTGGGCCCCACACGTTTCCAAATGAAAGTGGGCCCACGTGCACTCACGCGTTCGGGTTCGATATTTCCGAAATACCGAACTTACGTCGCGACGTTAATTAAATCGATTTAAATAAATAATTGCGCCTAGCGAAATTATTATTTACGTCGCTAACGAATTAATTCTAAATTAACTCGTATGCCCGAATTAAAATCTAATTTTAATTTCGCGTCGAAATCGAATTTCGATTATTATATCGAATATAATAATTTTATCGATTAATTCCAAATTAATCGTTCTCTCTCTAAATAAGGCACTTTATCCAAGATAAAGTTTCTCCGCAATTAATCCAAGATTAATTAAGTCCGAATCAATATCATAGGTGAATCTTCAGGAAGCGACCCAAGAGATCTCCGGATATTTTGGCAGTAAATACGGTCGTCGGATAATCCGAACACGTACGTACCTCGTACTACGTCTTACCGATTCACAAGACAAGGTTGGCTTCTAGCAAAGCGCCATGCCTACCCAATTCTCCAGAAATATTCTTATAGGAATATAAGATCTATATCAAGCGTAGTATACCGTAGTATTGCGTACATCGATCCAGTATCGGATGATCACATGTTAGGCCTGGGGCTGGAGATGTGTCTGCCCCGTACGAAACATATATCGGACATCAAGCAACTAGTCTCTTTAAATCGGACAATCCTGACCTGGTCATATTGTCCCGACGGTTGCAACCCTTTTATAGAGTACTAGTTCTGTGTCCTGCGTGATCATCACCTCCATATGTCTGAAGCGATACTTCCATCTCGACATCACATCCAGTACACTACGATTCTCGATAAACCCAGAAGAGGTGTACACAGAACCGGTTAAGGTCCCCAACCACCAAAACCAAAGTTTACCGATTGTCGCAAGTACTAGCGATGTAAGTCTCAGGTTAAGACCATATACACCTACCCTGATGCGGCCTCCCATAGACACGCAGACATACTACCAATGGGATTCCGCGGGGTCTATCCAGAGCGAAGCTGTTTTCCGTACCATCGTTAAAAACACAACCTCCTATCGCACTTGCATAAGTATCCAATACTTAAATATATGAGAACTATGCCGTTGTGCCCTCACAACGTGCACAAGCGCAATACTAGTCTATTCCGCATTATCGATGTCCGATCTCGATAATACTCCGACTAGGGATATTTAATGATTAAACCTTTATGGATTGATACTGTCTCATATCATCTCAATCCGGTATTAATCATATGGACTTTCGCCATTTATATATCAAAGTAAATAATATTACAAAACGGCAAAAGGCAATTTCATTATCACATAGTTAATTTTGTACAATAATACAATATCATTTACAAACAGTGACGCTATGGGACATAATGTCTAACAATCTCCCACTTGGCCTATAGCCAGTCACTCAAGCATCTAATACCCGAACTATGTATGTGTCGTTCAAAACTTGCTGAAGAACAGCCTTCGTCAGCGGATCTGCAATGTTGTCATCTGATGTGACCTTCTCGACCTTTACATCGCCACGATGTATAATCTCCCGAATCAGATGGTAACGTCGAAGAACATGCTTGGACCGTTGATGAGACCTTGGTTCCTTAGCCTGTGCTATAGCCCCGTTATTGTCACAATACAATGGAACGGGCTCAGCTGCTAACGGAACTACTCCTAATCCGATTAGGAACTTTCGGATCCAAACTGCCTCCTTTGCTGCTTCAGATGCAGCGATGTACTCCGCTTCTGTTGTTGAATCGGCAACAGTATCTTGCTTGGAAGATTTCCAGCTCACTGCTCCGTTATTCAAACAAAAAATGTACCCGGATTGTGACTTGTAGTCATCCTTGTCGGTTTGGAAACTTGCATCGGTATACCCAGATACCGCAAGTTCTCCACCTCCATAATTAAGAAAGCATCCTTAGTTCGTTTAAGATACTTAGGATATTCTTAACTGCTATCCAGTGACCTTCACCTGGATCGGCCTGATAGCGACTGCACATGCTCAAAGCATATGAGACATCAGGTCGTGTACATATCATGGCATACATGATCGATCCGACTGCCGAGGCGAACGGTATCCGACTCATGTTGTCTCTCTCTCTCTTCCTGAGTCTTAGGACACATGTCCTTAGACAGAGAGGTACCACGTACCATTGGAACCAATCCCCTTTGGATTGTTCCATGTTGAATCGCTTCAACACTTTATCAATGTATGTACTCTGGGAGAGTCCAAGCAGCTTTCTAGATCTATCCCGAAGATCTTTATTCCAAGAATAAAGGCTGCTTCTCCCAGATCTTTCATGGAGAATTTTAATGAAAGCCAAGCTTTCACCGACGTTAGCATGGGAATGTCATTGCCTATAAGCAATACGTCGTCGACATAAAGGACAATAAAAGTAAGTGCTCTCCCACTAACCTTCTTGTATACACAAGGGTCATCTGCGTTTTGCACGAAATCATATTCTTTTATGATCTCATCAAAACGCTGATTCCATGACCGTGATGCTGCTTCAATTCATAAAATGGATCGATTTAACTTACAAACCTTGTTTGCAAGTCTTGGTACGATAAAACCGTCAGGCTGTTGCATATAAACATCCTCCAAAAGGTTTCCGTTAAGGAAAGCGGTTTTAACGTCCATCTGCCATATCTCGAAGTCGAAATATGCAGCTATTGCAAGCATTATCCGAATGGATTTAATCATGGCAACGGGTGAGAAGGTTTCGTCATAATCAATACCATATTGTTGACGATACCCCTTCGCTACAAGCCTAGCTTTGTACGTTTGTACGTTGCCATCCATGTCGGTCTTCTTCTTGAAGATCCATCTGCATCCAATAGGCTTTACGCCTTCTGGTGCATCAACCAGTGTCCAAACTTGGTTGGCGTACATGGAATCCATCTCGGACTTCATGGCTTCTTGCCATAAAGCGGAATCGATATTTTGTATCGCTTCCTCATACGTAGCCGGCTCATTATCCTCAATAAGATTAATATCTACATGAGGTGAGATCAGGAACCCATACCTCTCAGGTACTGTTCTGACTCTCTCCGACCTACGCGGTCCTTGTGTATGTGAAGTTTGTGGTACAGACTCATCCCGGACGGTCTGTTCTTGTTCCGTCGTTGATTCATTGCCAGGAACAGTATCACTACGATCTTCATCGAGTTCTACTTTCCTCCCACTTACCACTGCATTTATAAAATCCTTCTCAAGGAAAAATGCTTGTAGAGCAACAAATACTTTGTTCTCTTGTGGGTGATAGAAGTAATATCCTTTGGTTTCCCTAGGATATCCTACGAAAAGGCATTTATCAGATTTGGGTTCAAGTTTGGTACCTTCCAAACGTTTAACATATGCCCAGCATCCCCAAATCTTCAGGAAAGAGAAACCTGGTTTCCTTCCTGTCCATATCTCATATGGAGTCTGTTCAACAGACTTCGACGGTACCTTATTCAAAATAAGTATAGCACTGTTTAATGCGTATCCCCAGAAGGATATTGGTAGCTCAGTGCGACTCATCATTGACCTTACCATGTCCAACAAGGTGCGGTTTCTCCGTTCGGACACACCGTTTTATTGCGGTGTTCCAGGAGGAGTCCACTGTGAAATAACCATATTCTTTCAAGTAATCTTGAAACTCATAACTTAATTATTCGCCACCACGGTCTGACCGTAATGTCTTAATACTCTTCCCTGTTTGTTTCTCCCCTTCGTGTCGAAACTCTTTGAATTTCTCAAAAGTTTCCGACTTGTGTCTCATAAGATACACATAACCGTAACGAGATGCATCATCTGTAAAGGTTACGAAGTAGTGAAATCCACCTCTAGCCTGGCTAGACATGGGCCCGCATACGTCAGTATGAACGAGAGCCAACAGTTCTGTGGCACGTTCACCTTTACCGCTAAAAGGTGATTTAGGCATTTTGCCTAAAAGACAAGATTCGCAGACGTCATATGAATTGGGATCAAATTCGTCCAAGTACCCACTCTTCGAAAGTGTGGATATGCGAGTCTTGTTGATGTGTCCTAGACGACAATGCCACATATAAGCTTCATCTTTTAGATTACTCCTTTTGAGCCTTTTGTTTGTCATTTTAGGAGATTCATTTATATTCAAAATATAAAGACCGTTATTTGCAACAGCTGTGCAAATTTCTGCATCATTTTTATATAAATAACACCCAGTGTTTCTAAATACAAAAGTGTAACCCTGCTGGGTTAACAAGGATACAGATATAATATTCCTAGTTAAACTAGGTACAAAATAACAGTTCAAAAGTTTAAGTACATGCCCTGAGGGCAGTTCTAAAACAAAAGTCCCTACGGCCAAAACAGCAACTGGTGTTCCGTTTCCGACCCGTAGATCCATCTCCCCGATGCCAGCACCCTGCTATCCTGCAGATCCTGCACATCAGTACAAATATGAGCACCACAACCAGAATCAAAAATCCAATTTTTAAAACTAGAAGTATTCATATTTATCTCAATAACAAACATACCAGAGGCGATAGCCTTGCCAGCCTTGATATCCTCCCTCTGCCCTTGCCCATTCGGCAGTCACGTTTCCAGTGACCCCTCTTGCCGCAGTTGAGGCAGATGTCGCGAGATTTGTCCTTTGGCTTCCTAGAAGCCACTGTCAACTTGCCTTTGCCCTTGTTCTTGAACTTCTTCTTCCTCGCACCTCCAATTGCCTTGGGCCCAGCCCTTGGCGCATGAGAGGTCGATGCATAATGCGCCTCGCGCTTGCTCCCCTTTAGGAGTTCCCTTTCGGACTCCTTCAGCACGGACAACAACTCTCCAAGAGTGTCGTCAGTATCCATCAACTTATAGTTGATGATGATTTGTTTCCAAGTATCGGGTAGCGATTGTAATAGCATATCAATCGTCAGCTCTGCCTCCAAGACAATGCCCATCTTGGCTAACTCATCTATGTTAGCGATCATTTGAGTCCCGTGGGCCTCAACTGATGCGCCGTCTGTCATCCGGGAGCGGAAGAGTTTCCTTACTAGCTCGTACCTCTCCATCCGCTTGTTGGTGCGGTGGAGATCACGCAATCTTGCCATCATGTTATAGGGATCCAAGTCCCTGTTCTGGCGGCGTCTGAAATGCTGGGTCATTGCAGCTAGCATAACTGACTGAGCTTGGTCACAATCGTCACTATGAGTCTTCCATAACTCTAGCTCCAGTGGCTCAGTGGGTTTAGGCGGGAGAGGTCTCTGAATATATACAGTACCCTCTCAGCCCCAGCACTATCTTGAGGTTCATTTCCCAGTCGGCAAAGTTTGTCCTTTGAAGACATTATCGCCCATGATTATGTCGCGGATATTACCTTGCCAGTCATCTTGACAACTATAGTCCAACTATAAAGTCAACGATGTTATGGGTACAGTCAAACTGTTACAAGTAAAATAACAATATATTAGTCCAACTAATTATTAAAATATTGACGAAATAATTTTGAAAGACGCGTAAGGCTAAGTATCTGAACGAAATTGCAAATTCAATAATAGCCTCCCACTATTTTCTTCAAGTCTCTAACCCTCTGTTGAGTACTCGGGAAATCGAATTTCCTAGTGGGCTAGGATCCCGTTAAATAACACACAACCTTGACTTTGGCCAATAAAAGCTGTATGCTATTTAACTTAGGTAGATCTCTATGATCAATTGGATCTCATCCAATTCCTAGATCCGGTTAGGTGGACATCCAAGTCCGAAACATATGTATAATGTCAATGTATCCATTACATTTTCCTAACCCTATCCTCCGAATCATCTAGGCCTTGGCTTTGGCCAAAAAACAAACCTAATGATTCCAGTTAAGCGGGACCCATTGACGAGGAAGTTTCGTAATCAATGTCATTGGACAAAAAGTGATCTTGACTTTGGCCAATAAAAATCACGATTTGGACAAGACACCGATATGCAACAAAACTCTCATGATTCAAGTACATCCTTGATTGACAAAGGTCTTGACTTTGGTCAAAAACAAACCAATGCCAACTTCGGATCTTGAACAAGAATCATTCAATGGAAGGATATTTGCTTAATATAAATTGAGGGATTTTCGCGTAATTGGCAACCAATTTATTTATCTTTGTTAGGTCTCATCATCATACACCCTTAAGCATGCTTCTAAAACATCATAAAGCGCGTAAAGTAATTAATAGTGATATGCGGATGGATATATAAACAACTTGTTCCTAGAACAAATCACTCTCTTCCTTTCCTCTCCCCGCTAGCACTATTCTACTACTACCCAATTACATAATACATAAGAGAAAACCTCATTTACATTGAGGGGAATTAGGTGAGAAGAGAATACAAAGAGATAAAGAGATAAGGCTGCACCAATTTATAAATTCCAAATTTACAATAATTTCTAAAATTACCCTTTCCCTTCTAATATCCATCCGATATACACTATTCATTCATCACATACATATATATTCAAACAAGACATGCTTCTACAACCAATCTAATCCAATTAATTAGTCTTTGTTTAAGTGATCATCCAATGTTCAAACAACGGTTTGATTTTGCGCGAGTCCAACTCGATTGAGAATAAGTACATAAGGTACGAATTCGCGAATTATATCGAACTACTTATTAAATCTAATTTAATTCGTATTCAATACTAATTCAATTTTTAATTCCAAATTAAATGTTTACACTTTTAATGTGCTTTAAAGACTTAGATTCTAAATCTAATTCTATTGGTCTCAAAGCCCAACTAACATCCAATGTTTAATTTAATTCAAGTCAAATGGGCTTTCAATTGATTTATTAAGGCTTGGGCTTTGTCAATGTGGGTCAAACCCAATTACCAAGCCCAAATAAGGAATCACCCTTAAATGCCATAAAACCAATTTTAAGCCCATAAGGCCCAATTAAATTTTTAAAGCCCATTATATTATATTTGGACTTAATGGAGTGATTTAGGCCCAAATTGGATCCAATCCTTTTGGCCCAAATCTACTTGGTCCAACCAAGCCCATTATGCCCAAATACAATATTAAAAGCCCAATTCACCAATTAAGCCCATTAATTAAATTTTAATATTCCAAACATTAAAGTCCAATTAATTAAAGTGTAAAACCAAGATTAATACATTAAACCAAATATTTCAAAAATACCCATTTAATTTATTAATCATGTATTGTTCAAAACATAAATGTCCAACATTAATTTGAACAAAAATCAAGTCCATTTCATGTCTATGTGTATTCGGCCAAGGTGATTTTTTGTGTCGATTTGTTTTTCAATCCGATTGAATTACTAATCTACGTCCCGTATACGTTCTAAGTCATCCAATGATCTTAAACACAAAAAATTCCAACACATCCAATGGTGACACCCATTCGGCCAAGGCATAAATTTGGGGAAAAATCATCCAATGCATTTTTCATAAAATTGATTCTATATAATGTCATATTACATACATATAAGCATACTCATTCATCAAATTTCACAAGAACATGCTTCAATCAATTTTACCCAAATTTTAACCTAATATATTTCATGCTTAAACCTAGCTCAATGATACCATTGTTGGTTTCTATAATATGTCCCAAGGAAAGATTAAGCATATGAAATATAAAAAATGAATATATATATTAAAACTTGAAGCATGGCGGAATCATACTTACAAAGCTTTTGTGATGAAGAAGATGAACAAATGGTGGAAGCTCCAAGTGTGGGATGATTCGGCCAAGAAGAGAAAAGGAGTGGAAGCTCCAAGCTTTGTGTATTCCAAGCTCTTTGATGGTTTCCCTATCACCTCTTTTGATCCCCTTGAAGGTGCTAGCCTTGTTGTGTGTAAATTTATGTTCCAAACAAACACAATTTTCTTCAAGTTTTTGCAACAAAAATTGAAGAGTGAGAGCCAAAAACTGCTGCAGTTTCGGCAATGAGAGAGAGGAAGATTAATTTAATTTTTGTTACAAAAATCAATTTATATTTATGCCATAATATTTATTAAATTAATAATAACTTATGACACAAAACATGCAATGGCTTAGAGTGTCAAACACTCAAACTCCATGCAAAATCATTGAGTGTATTGTACACTATCACCATGCAATGCATTAACAATTAAATAATGCATATAATGACATGTGTCATGTGGGCCCCACACGTTTCCAAATGAAAGTGGCCCCACGTGCACACACGCGTTCGGGTTCGATATTTCCGAAATACCGAACTTACGTCGCGACGTTGATTAAATCGAATTTAAATAAATAATTGCGCCTAGCGAAATTATTATTTACGTCGCTAACGAATTAATTCTAAATTAACTCGTATGCCCGAATTAAAATCTAATTTTAATTTCGCGTCGAAATCGAATTTCGATTATTATATCGAATAAATAATTTTATATCGATTAATTCCAAATTAATCGTTCTCTCTCTCTAAAATACGGCACTTTATCCAAGATAAAGTTTCTCCGTTCTCGCAATTATCCAAGATTAATTAAGTCCGAATCGAATATCATAGGTGAATCTTCAGGAAGCGACCCAAGAGATCTCCGGATATTTTGGCAGTAAATACGGTCGTCGGATAATCCGAACACGTACGTACCTCGTACTACGTCTTTACCGATTCACAAGACAAGGTTGGCTTCTAGCAAAGCGCCATGCCTACCCAATTCTCCAGAAATATTCTTATAGGAATATAAGATCTATATCAAGCAAGCGTAGTATACCGTAGTATTGCGTACATCGATCCAGTATCGGATGATCACATGTTAGGTCTGGGGCTGGAGATGTGTCTGCCCCGTACGAAACATATATCGGACATCAAGCAACTAGTCTCTTTAAATCGGACAATCCTGACCTGGTCATATTGTCCCGACGGTTGCAACCTTTTATAGAGTACTAGTTCTGTGTCCTGCGTGATCATCACCTCCATATGTCTGAAGCGATACTTCCATCTCGACATCACATCCAGTACACTACGATTCTCGATAAACCCAGAAGAGGTGTACACAGAACCGGTTAAGGTCCCAACCACCAAACCAAAGTTTACCGATTGTCGCAAGTACTAGCGATGTAAGTCTCAGGTTAAGACCATATACACCTACCTTGATGCGGCCTCCCATAGACACGTAGACATACTACCAATGGGATTCCGCGGGGTCTATCCAGAGCGAAGCTGTTTTCCGTACCATCGGTAAAACACAACCTCCTATCGCACTTGCATAAGTATCCAATACTTAAATATATGAGAACTATGCCGTTGTGCCCTCACAACGTGCACAAGCACAATACTAGTCTATTCCGCATTATCGATGTCCGATCTCGATAATACTCTGACTAGGGATATTTAATGATTAAACCTTTATGGATTGATACTGTCTCATATCATCTCAATCCGGTATTAATCATATGGACTTTCGCCATTTATAAATCAAAGTAAATATATACAAAACGGCAAAAGGCAATTTCATTATCACATAGTTAATTTTGTACAATAATACAATATCATTTACAAACAGTGACGCTATGGGACATAATGTCTAACAAATAGTTCATCAAGGATGAAACTATACCAGTAATCTTCGAATACACAAGAACCGCGTATGTCTGAGAGAGTCAGAAAACAACCTGGTGTATGGGTTTCTGATCTCACCTTATAAAGATGTTAATCTTTTGAGGAATACCAACTGACTACGTATGAGGAAGTGATACAAGGTATCGACTCCCTATTATGACAAAGTGTCATGAATCGGAAGTGGATTCCATATATATCAACTATGTTTGGACACTAGTTGTTGTACCGCAGGGCATTGTGCCTATAGGTACTGTATAAGTCTTCAAGGAAGACATACATGGAAGGCAACATACCAAAGTATAAAGCTAGGCTTTTAGCGGAAAGGTATCGTTATCAACATTGTGTTGATTACGATTCAACCTTTTACCTGTTGCCACGGTAATCCATTTGGATAATGCTTGCTAAAGCTGCGTGTTTCATTTATGAAATATGACAGCTTTCGGGAAATCGCTTTCCCTGAAAAGGAAACCTTTTGGAGGATGTTTACAACATCCTATCAGTTTTGTCGTACCAAAACTAGCAAAACAAGGTTTGCGGGTTATTCGATCCATGTTTGGATTGAAGCAAGCATTAAGTTCTTGGGATTATCGTTTTGATGTAATCATAATAGTTTATGATTTAATTCAAAACGAAAATGATTCTTGTGTATATAAGGAGGTTGGTGGGAGCACACTGATAATTATGTCCTATAAAATAATGACACGTCATTTCTTGGAAATGATATTCCCATAAAACAATCGATGAAAGCTTGGCTTTCGAGAAAATTCTCCATAGAATTCTTTGGAGAAAACAACTTTTATTCAAGGAATAAAGATCTACTGGGATAGATTAAGTTGTTAAAACTCTCCCAGAAATCATACATTGAAAAATGTACGTGACCTTGTGTCTCATACGCTTTGAGCATATGGATTCACAAACAGGCCAATCCGAGTGATAGTCACTCGATTGATATTAAGAACATCTGTTAGTATCTTAGACAACTAAGGATGCTGTCTTAGTCTATGGAGAAGGAGAACTTGAAGTGACTGGGATCATTGTAGCAAGTTTCCAAACCGATAAAAACGACTATAAGTCGTAAACGGTACTATACAGTTTGAATAACAGAACAGTGAGCTGGAAATCTTCCAAGCAAGATACTGTTACCGAATAAACAATAAAGGCGGGTTATTACTGCAGCTGAGGCAGCAATAGAAGCCATTTGGGTTGATAACAAATCTAATTAGATTAGATATAGTTCTATTAGCAGCTGAGCTAGGCTACAGCGTAGGCTAAAGAATTAACGGTCTCATCAACGATCCAGATAGATACTTAGATAATCATCCGATTCGTTCGAATCATACATCGTGGCGATGTAATGATCGTATAAATCGCATCAGACGATAATCATGCAAATCCGCTGACGAAAGCTTTTTCTCAGCAGTTTGAGCCAACCGTACATAGTTCGGGTGTTAAACACTCGAGTGACTGGCTATAGGCCAAGTGGGAGATTGTTGGACAATTATGACCCATAGCGTCACTATTTGTACAGATCATGGTGTTGTTGTACAAATTAACTATGTGACAAAGGAGATTGCACTCTTATCATTTGTGATTAGATCACCAAGATATATAAACGATAGGAGGTCCTAATGATTTATTCCTGGATTGAGAATGATATGAGACAGTATCAGTCCACGAAGGATAAATCATTAAATATCCCTAGTCAGAGTATTATCGAGATTGGACATCGATAAATACGTAAAAGACTAGTATTACACTTGTGCGCGTTGTGAGGGCATAACCGCATAGTTCTCATATATTTGGGTATAGGATACTTATGCAAGTGTAATAGGAGGTTGTGTTTTACCCGATGGTACGGGAAACAACTTCGCTCTGGATAGACCCCCTCGGAATTCCATTGGTAGTATGACTATGTGTCTATGGAAGTCCGAAATCAGGGTAGGTGTATTTGGTCTTAACTGAGACTTGCACGGCTAATACTTGCGAAAATCAATATACCTTGGTTTTGGTCGTCCGGGGCTTTAACCGGTTCTGTGTACGCCTCTGCTGGGTATATTGAGAATCGTAGTGTGTTGGGTGTGATGTCAAGACGGAAGTTTCACTCCAGTCATATGGAGATGATGGTCACGTAGGATACGGTACTGGTTTCCTTATGTATTGCAGTCATCGGGATAAAATGACAAGGTCAGGTTTATCCGATTATAGAGACTAGTAACCAGACATCCGACATGTGCTTCGTACGGGGCAGACACAATTCCAGCCCCAGGCCTAGCACGTGACATCCGATACTGAATCAACATACACAATACTACGTATACTGCGCCTGATATAGATCCTTATATTCCTGTAAGGATATTTCTGGAGAATTGGGTAGGCATGGCGCTTTGCTAGAAGCCAACCTTGTCTTGTAAATCGGTATAAACGTAGTACTAGGTACTTACGTGTTCGGATAGTCCGACGACCGAATTTACTGCCATCATATCCGGGGATCTCATGGGTCGCTTCCCGAAGATTCACCGATGACGTATGACTCACACTTTTATTAATCTGGGATTAATTAGAAGAGAGAGAAAATTAATCTGGGATTAATTGCGGAGATATTTTATCTGGGATAAAATATCAATAAAAGAGAGATAACGATTAATTTGGAATTAATCGATAAATTAATATATTCAATATATTAAACGAAATTGGATTTCGACGCGGAATTAAAATTATATTTTAATTCGGGCGAACGAATTAATTTAGAATTAATTCGTTAGCGACGTGAATAGTAATTATGCTAGGCATGATTATTTAATTACGTCGCAACGGAAAATTCGTTAATTTGGAATTAGCGAACCCGAGCCCGAGATTTTTTGCGAGAGCATTCGCATTTCGAATTCGAGTGCGGCACGCAAGTCAAATCAACCGTCAAATTGCTAGTCGCATCAAGCGTCAAATCATTAGTCACTTTGAGTGATGTGACAACTTGTCACTTGATTGATTGAGTGATGTGACATGATGTGAGTTGATGGAAAGCTCTTGAAAGCTTGAGTGACATTTATTGTTATTTTAATCATTTGTATATGTTTTATTTTTGATTTTTGAAATCAAAAGGAAGTGTATTAGATACACTTAACACATTACAACACACTTCACTCATTCTCTCTCCTAGCCTCACGAATTTGGAGCCATTTCTTCATCTCTCTCTCTCGGCCTTAGAGGCATTTTCTTCACTAGTTTTTGTCAAGAAAACCGTGAGCAAGGGAAGCAAAATGTGGGAAATTTGTGGCAAATTTCTTGAGAGCTAGCACTCCGAGAGACATGCGAAGGTGATAGGGAAGTCCACCAATGAGCTTGGAATCAAATCACAAAGCTTGGAGCTTGATGAAGATGATCAAAAGCTGAATATTTGGAGATCAAAAACTGGACTGCCGTGAGCTGTGATAGTGGGCAGAAACCAGAATTTTGTTCGTCGTAGCGTCGCTCAACCGATCGATGTGAGTATTCCGCAACTCTCTCGTTGTATTCGCACTTGTTTCATGCTTGTTTAATGATCTTGGGAAGCTTAGAAAACTCCAACAATTTATACGCTTCTTATTATGTGTTTAGAATGCATGTTTAAGGGTGTATGATGATGAGACCTTAACAAAGATAATTAATTGGTTGCCAATTACGCGAAAAACCCTCAAAATATATTAAGCGTTTTTCCTTCCATTGAGTGATTCTTACTCAAGATCCAAGACTGGCACTGGTTTGTTGGCCAAAGTCAAGACCTTTGTCCGTCGCGGATGTGTTTGAATCATGAAGGCTTTGTTCCATATCGGTGTCTTGTCCAAGTTGTGATTTTTTGGCCAAAGTCAAGATCACTTCTTGTCCATCGACATCGATTACGAAGCTTTCCATGGTCAATGGGTTTCGCTTAACTGGGATCACTAAGTTTGTTGTGCCAAAGCCAAGGCTTAGTTGATTCAGAGGAAAAAGGTTAGGGAATATATTGGATATATTGGCATATATAAGATATATGTTTCAGACTTGGATGTCCACCTACTGGATCTAGGAATTGGATGGGATCCAATTGATCATAGAGATCTACCTAGTTAATTATCATACAATTTGTTGGCCAAAGTCAAGATTGTGTGTTATTTAACGGGATCCTAGCCCACTAGGAAACAAGGTTTCCCGATTACTCACAGAGGGTTAGAGGTAACTCGCCGAAAAATAGTGGGAGGCAAGTATTAAATTTGCAATATTCGTTTAGTTACGTCAAATAAATTAATATATTAGTTGGACTAATATTTAATGTTGTTTTAATAAAACAGTTGGACTGTATTCAAACTATTTCAATTAATAGTTGATTTTATAATTGGATTATAGTAATCGATATAATTGAATTTAATCAATTAATTTATAGTTGATTATATAGTTGGACTATAGTAATCATCTTAATAAATAGTACCTAAAATCGTTGATTAAATAGTTGGACTATTAGAATCAAGATAAGTGAAATATTAGTGTTTAAAACATAACCCTGGGTGAAATTGTATTTAAACGGCTTTGATTTTCAAATTGGGAATAAAACCTCAGGATAGTCCTGAAAACCGAAGTTACTTTATTTGATATAGTGACGTCTCGAGCCTAAGCCCGAAGTTGAGTAAATAGTAGAACATGATATTTGGAATATTCATGTGATGATAACTTTAGTGCTTAATCCATTATGCTTGCCGCAAAGACTCCTTAATTTCTTAATCAGAACTAAGGATTAGATCCTTATAGTATGATACTGAAATTGAAGGATCTTCATAGATCTATCCTTAGATCTTAGAAGTACTAAATTGCAATAGTAAACTCTTGGAGAGTTATTGGCTATACTCTAGGAGACAAAGCCAAAGTTTGCAATAAGGCAAGAAGCACAAGGCGCACCTTACTTCGACATCCCAGAGGGCCAAGGCTTGGCTAAAGGCTTCTGGGGTGTGGAAAAGGGGCAAAGGCAAAGTCATTATAATCTTTTGGAAAGACATAGGACATATCCCAAAATGTCTGCCTAAATTGTGGCAAACGGGGTCACTAGAGCGTGACTCGAGTATGGATAAGGCAGACATGATGGAAGAGAAGAGGGGCAAGGCTCCGACTTCAAATATGTTTGTCATAAACATGTTCACTACTAGTATTAAAATTGGATTTTAGACACTGAGTATGGTACATAAATATGTACTGGTGTGCATAATCTACTGACAAGCAGGATACTGACTTCAGATGAGAATAATCTACGAATCGAGAACGGGAGAAAAGTCGTTGTTTTGACCGTAGAGACCTAAGTTTAGGAACTACCCTTCGGGTGTGTACTTAAATTAGGAAACTGTTAAAATGTAACTAGTTTGACTAGAAACATTATCTCTATATCAGAGTATAATCCGTTGCGGATATACCTTTATATTCTAGAACACTAAAGTGTTTTATTTTATAAAGATGATATTGAGATAATCACATTAGATGTGAATAACAGTATTTATATTTTGAATATAAATAAATCTCAAACATATAACAGGACAAACAAATAGCTCAAACTGAATTAATCAGTTGAGACTTATAAGTGGCATTGTTGTCTGGGACACAATTAAACAAGACTCGTATATCCACACTTTCGAAAAGTGAGTACTATGACAACTTTGATTCTATTCAAATGATGTCTACGAATCTAGTTTATTATGCAAAGTGCCTAAAACATCTTTTACTTGGTAAAAGTGCAAGTGCTATCGATCTGTTAGCCCTCGTTCATAGTGACGTAAGTGAGCCCATATCTAGCTAGGCTAGAGGTAGATATGAATATTTCGTGACCTTTACGGATGTGGCATCGCGTTATGGTTATATGTTTCTTTTGAAACACGAATCGGAAACTTTTGATTAATTCAAAGAGTTTCGACACGAAGTAGACAAACAGATCGGCTAAAGTATTAAATCGTCACGGTTAGACCATGATGAAAATACTTAAGCAATAAGTTTCTAAAATACTTGAAAGAGTATAGTATTCTTTCAATGATGACTCCTCCCAGAACACGTCAGTTTGACGGTGTGTCTGAACGCAGAAACCGAATTTTGTTAGACATGATAAGGTTAATCATGAGTCGCTCTGAGCTACCATTTCCTTCAACGGATACACATAAACAGTGCAAAACTTAATTTGAATAAGGTTCCATAAAATTTATTTAACATAATTCATATTATATATGAACAGGAAAGAAACTGGGTTTTCTAATTCCTGAAGATTTGGGAATGCTGGGCATATGTTTGGATGATACCAAACTAAAACCCAAATCGGATAAGTGCCTAACTTGTAGGTTATCCTAGGGAAACCAAAGTATAGTACTTATACAACTCACAAGAGAACAATGTAATTGTTGCTCGCCATGCGGTTTTCCTAAGAGGAATACCTTTATGCAGTGGTAAGTGGGAGGAAAGTAAAACTCGATAAAAATCGGAGTAATACTGTTCCAGGCACCGATTCCTTAATGGAACACAAATAGTTCATCTAGGATGAAACTATACCAATAATCTTTGAATACATAAGAACCGCGTTAGTCGGAGAGAGTCAGAAAACAACCTGGGAGGTATGGGTTTCTGATCTCACCTCATAAAGATGTCAATCTTATTGAGGAATACGAACTGACTACGTATGAGGAAGTGATACAAGGTATCGACTCCTTATTATGGCAAAGTGCCATAATGTCCGAAATGGATTCCATGTATACTAACTATGTTTGGACACTAGTTGTTGTACCGGAAGGCATTGTGCCTATTGGTAATATATAAGTCTTCAAGGAAGACATACATGGAAGGCAACATACCAACGTACTAAGCTAGGCTTGTAGCGAAAAGGTATCGTTATCAACATTGTGTCGATTACGACGAAACATTTTACTCGTTGCCATGGTTAAATCCATTTGGATAATGCTTGCTAATGCTGCATGTTTCATTCATGAAATATGGCAGCTCAACGCCAAAACAGCTTTCCTTAACGGAAACCTTTTGGAGGATGTTTGCAACATCCTGTCGGTTTTGTCGCACCAAAACAAGCAAACAAGGTTTGCAGGTTATTCGATCCATGTATGGATTGAAGCAAACATTGCGTTCTTTGAATTATCGTATTGATGTTATCATAATGGTATATGATTTAATTTAAAACGAAAATGATTCTTGTGTATATAAAAAGGTTAGTGGGAGCGCACTGACAGTGATTGTCCTAATAATGATGATATGTCATTTCTTGGAAATGATATTCCAATAATACAATCGGTGAAAGCTTGGCTTTCATGAAAATTCTCCGTAGAATACTTGGGAGAGACAACCTTAATTCTAGGAATAAAGATCTACTAGGATAGATTTAAAGTTGTTAATACTCTCCGAGAACTCGTACATTGATAAATGTACGCGACCTGGTGTCTTATATGCTTTGAGCATATGGAGTCACAATCAGGCCATTGGATTGATGTTAAGAACATCCTTTAGTATCTTAGATGAACTAAGGATATTGTCTTAATCTATAGAGAATGAGAACTTGAAGTGACTAGGTTCACTACTGCAAGTTTCCTAACCGATATAACCGACTATAAGTCGTAACAACGGTACTATAAAGTTTGAATAACGGAACAGTGAGCTGGAAATCTTCCAAGCAAGATACTGTTGCCGAATAAACAACAAAAGCGGAATATTGATGCAGCTGAGGCAGCAATAGAAGCCAATTGGGTCGATAATAATCCTAATTAGATTAGGAGTAGTTCTGTTAGCAGCTGAGCTAGGCTACAGCGCAGGCTAAAGAATTAATGGTCTCATCAACGATCCAGATATATACTTCAATATTCATCTGATTCGTTCGGATCATACATCGTGGCGATGTGATGATCGAATCAATCGCATCAGATAATAATCATGCAAATCCGCTGACGAAAGTATTTTCTCAGCAGATTTTTGAGCGAACCGTACATAGTTCGGGTGTAGGACACTTGAGTGATTGCCTATAGGCCAAGTGGGAGATTGTTGGACATTTATGGCCCATAGCACACTATTTATATAGATCATGGTGTTGTTGTACAAATTAACTATGTGACAAAGGAAATTGCTCTTTCATCACTTGTAATTAAATTTCCAAGATGTATAAATGATGAAAGGTCCTTATGATTAGTTCCGGATTGAGATGATATGAGACAGTATCAATCCACGAAGGTTTAATCATTAAATATCCCTAGTCGTAGTATTATCGAGATTGGACATCGATAATGCAGAATAGACTAGTATTACACTTGTGCGCGTTGTGAGGGCATAACGACATAGTTCTCATATATTTGGGTATATGATACTCATACAAGTGTAATAGGAGGTTGTGTTTACCGATGGTACGGAAACAGCTTCGCTCTAGATAGACCCCTCGTAATTCCATTGGTAGTATGACTATGTGTCTATGGAAGTCCAAATCAGGGTAGGTGTATTTGGTCTTAACTTGAGACTTGCACCGCTAATACTTGCGACAATCAATATACTTTGGTTTTGGTCGTCCAGGGCTTTAACCGGTTCTGTGTACGCCTCTTCTGGGTATATTGAGAATCGTAGTGTATTGGGTGTGATGTCGAGATGGAAGTGTCACTCCAGTCATAGTGGAGATGATGATCACGTAGGATACGGAACTGGTTCTCTTATGTACTGCAGTCATCGGGATAATATGACTAGGTCATGATTATTCGATTATAGAGACTAGTTACCAGAGATCTGATATGTGCTTCGTACGGGGCAGACACGATTCCAGCCCCAGGCCTTGCACGTGACATCCGATGCTGGATCGAAATACGCAATACTACGTATACTACGCTTGATATAGATCACATATTCCAGTAAGAATATTTCAAGAGAATTGGGTAGGCACGGTGATTTGCTAGAAGCCAACCATGTCCTGTAAATCGGTAAAAACGTAGTACTAGGTACATACGTGTTCGGATAGTCCGACGACTAGATTTACTGCCAACATATCCGGGGACTCATAGGTCGCTTCCCGAAGATTCACCGATGACGTATGACTCACACTTTATTAATCTGGGATTAATTAGTAGAGAGAGAAAATTAATATGGGATTAATTACAGAGATATTTTATCTGGGATAAAATATTAATTAAAGAGAGAGAACGATTAATTTGGAATTAATCGATAAAATAATATATTCGATATATTATACGAAATTGGATTTCGACGCGGAATTAAATTTAGAATTAAATTCGGGCGAACGAGTTAATTTGGAATTAATTCGTTAGCGACGTGAATAGTAATTTTTCTAGGCATAATTATTTAATTACGTCGCAACAGAAAATTCGTTTATTCGAAATTAGCAAACCCGAGCCCGGGAATGTTTGCAGACGCTCTCGCATTTCGAATTCAAGTGCGGCCCACAAGTCACATCAATCGTCAAATCACTAGTCAATCGATTGATGTGATGTCTAGTCACTTTGAGTGATGTGACAACTTGTCACTTGTGATTGATGGTGGTAGTTGGAAAGCTTTAATGCTTTTACCTTTTGACTTTTGGAAATTCAAAAATATGGTATATCTTTTAATTGATTTTGGAAATCAATTAACCTAACACATCTTCGTCTCTCTCACTCTCTTCTCTCTCTCAGTTTAGGCCATTTTTCTTCCTCCATTTTACTGCAATTGCCGTGAGATGTAGGAGAAACATAGGGAAATTTTGCGGCAAAATTTCCGGAGTGCTAGCACGCTTTAGGAGTCTTGCGAAGGTGATAGGGAAACTCACCCGTGGGCATGGAATCACATACAAAGCTTGAAGCTTGAAGGATCACCATGGCCGAATTTGGAGGAGCTCAAAAACTACTCACTGCCGAGAACCTTGGAGGGAAAAGCTTGAAGATTTTTGTGGTTCCTCGCATCGCCAAAGCCGATCGTTGTAAGTATGATTCCACCATGCTTTTACGAGTATTCACATATATGTTTCATTGCTTGAATTGATCCTTGGGACTTAATAGAAACCCAAAAGTTACTTGGTAATAGTATCAATGTAAATTAAATTAACAATCCCCGGCAATGGCGCCAAAAACTTATTGTGATATTTTTATATCGTACTGCAAGTGTACGGTGTCAAGTTTTAGTAAAGATGAGTGAAAGAGTGTCGAACCCACATGGATTGTATTCAACTCACACTAAAACTATAATTGATAATCCCAACTTTATTCAGAAAATATTAAAATATTTAATGAGGATAGTCAAATGAATAGAGAGATTCTAGAGTCTGATTTCACCTAACAATCCTCTATGTATTTGTCATGCCATTCAATCCTTATTCCGTTGTATGGTTTATAAGTCAAGAATCCTAAGTATTCCACTCCCTTTCCCCAGCAATAGTGAAAATATTGTTAATTATAGACTTCGATATCCTTATAAAAATCTAGTAATTAACAATTCATTACGGTCTGTGATTCTGTGTTAACGATTTCAAATGAATTATAGATTCTTCCGAACTCTATAAAACTCCTAGGTTGTATTCTCTGGATCCTATTCAAAATCTCTCTCTCCCGAGCGATAGATTCTAAATATTCATCATCTCAATTTGTGGCCAACAAACAAGAAGTATTAAACACAAGAGAATATAAATAAACTGAATTATAACTTCATAAAAATCAATCTGGCAATTAATACATAGGTTCAAACATTGGCTACATCATCCTCTAGAATTATGGAGTTAGTTCATGACCAAATAATAAAACAATGGAAGTTATGTCATGAACATAATGGAAATCATTAGAGTTTTAAGAAAGAAACTTGAAGATTAAACCCGAATCAAATCTCTTCTTCTTCGGACGTCACCGCCTTCATCTCCTCTTGTCGCTTTTCAATCTCCCTCATTGGATCCCTCTAAAATATGTGTTTTGAGTTTTTGTGTTGTGTATTAGCCACATCCCTATGGTTTTGGACGAGTTTATGTATTTATAGGGAAGTCTTGGAGTCCTTATGCATGTAAACACGACCGAATTAAGCTTCTGGGAGTCTGTCGGGGCACCGCAGCGACAGAAAGTGGTGCCGCTGCGCCCAACTCTCGGCCATTTACTATGTGTGCAAGCTGAAGCAGTGTCGCGACGCCAGTCAAAAATTTTGGTTGGTGATTTCTGCATTTTCCGCTCATCCCGCGTGCTTCCGATGCGTCCGTAAGGTCCCAAAACACGTACAAATGCCCCAAGATCCATGTTCTAATGTTTCCTACAAATAAAACATAACTGAAACTACAAATACATTAAATGATACAGAATCTAACAAAATAGTAAGCTAAGAATGCATGAATAAGTGGGTATAAACCGCACTTATCAATATATAGTGCAAAGGTAAGGGTTTTCTTGTGCAAAATAGGCTTAAAACGCGTACAATAGCCTATTTACGCACAGGCGTTCGAACGCCATAAGAACGCGCGTTGAACGCGATGTTCCGCAAACTCATTCGAAGGTAGTCTCGAACCCAAACACACTGGAAGGGTTCGTTTGAATGGAAAGATGAACGCACTAAGCATGAGAATTTTCTGTCAAGTTTCGTTCGAACTCAAATACGAACGTGACACGAACGCCACTCATTCGAACGCAGCACTAACACATATCTGATTCCTTCACGCACAATCTGCCAAATATCAGTTAAATTGCTCTGCGATCTTCAAGACTCATTACAATTCAATTGGACTTGTTTTGTTACGGACATTGCCAACAAATATGGAACTAACAAAAACCAACAACTAAATGTTAATATTTTTCATAAATTTTAATTAAATAAAATTATTTATGACATAGATCGATTCTATCGATTTTTTCGGAACGGTTCTACCGATCGAATCATTGACCCATTAAACTTTTTGAATTACCGATTTGATCATCGATCCGGTTTTAAAAACACTGATTCTAATATATTCTTAGAGATATAATAATTTCAGCCGGTAATGTTATTTAATTATCTTGGAAAACAAAAAATACATATCCAGTAGACTTTGAAGTCTTTCCAATAATCCATGACAAATTTTTTCTCCATCAGGGGGCGGACACCTTTTACTCTTATCATTCAGATTTAGTGTTCAAGTATTTTCATATATTATAAAAATTTGAGACAAGAGTCGATTTCAAAGGTGAGCTTCCGCTTTTATACACCAATATAATATAATTGTAACAAAAATGCTGGCTAAATAAAAGAGAAGAGTTAAAAAGAAAAAGGAAAAAGAGAGGTACATTTACACCGTAATCATGTGATTAGATACCCAAAAGCTGAGGCTCAGAACCTACAAAATCAATCATGTCCCTGCCCTGTCCTGTCCCTCTAAATAAAATTTGCTATGAGTGAGTCCTTCCCCAGATTGGTAACCAATTTTTGGTTCTATTATAAATCTACCTAATAAAATAATAAAGGCTAATTATTTCTCAAGGTTTATTCTATTAGGATAAAAATGCCATTCTGAAAAAAACCAAATGCACAATTTTGATAGATACTTGTGACAAGTTTTTTACGATGTGTTTTTGTGGTACTTGCAATTTGTTTGCTTTCTAATATGTGATGGATCAACGCGATAGTTCTTTCCACGAGGAATGGGCCCATAGTGCATCCATCGGCCCGTGGGCTGTGAGTGTTGATCTTATAAAAGCCCATTATTAAGAGTATATGCTCTTTTGGGAGCACTATGGAAATGGAATTCTACAAATTATAATTATGTTGCTTACAGTTTAAGCTACAAATTCAGGAAATAACATGCCTAGTAGCATTTAAAAAATGATACCAAATTCTGAATCATAGCATAGTAAAATTGCTACAATTCTTCTTCTTGTTTTTTTTTGGTAGCATTTTTATGTTGCTGCAAATTACATAATTGAAGCATTAAATCATAGTTATTAAATAACAAAGATATTCAAATACGATGATGGTCACAGACTCATAGTAGTTTAGGTTGTGCTTGGTTTCTATAGTTATTGAGGTTAAAATAAAGC
>SKCR01027084.1:0-45585 GCA_019454045.1 Zanthoxylum bungeanum | reverse complement strand
GTTTGTCTTAGTTATGTTCACAGCTAGTATTGAAATTAGATTTTAAATACTTAGTGTGGTACATAAATATATATATTGATGTTCAGAATCTGCTTTGAGCAGGATACTGACTTCAAGCTGAGATTGCTCTGCGAATCGGAAACGGGACGAAATTCGCTGTTTCGACCATAGATACCTAAGTTTAGGAACTACCCTTCGGGTGTGTACTTAAATTAGGAACTATTATAGTGTAACTAGTTTGACTAGAGACATTATCTCTATATCAGTGTTTAATCCGTTGCAGATAAACCTTTATATTCTAGAACACTAAAGTGTTTTATTATAAAGATGATACTGAGATAAACACATTAGATGTGAATAACAGAATTTATATTTTGAATATAATTAAAATCTCAAACATATAAAATGACAAATAAATAGATCAAATTGATTTGATCAATAGAGACTTATTTGTGGCATTGTTGTCTGGGACACAATTATAGAAGACTCGTATATCCACACTTTTGAAGAGTGGATACTAGGACTGATTTGACTATTCAAATAAAGTCTACGAATCTAGTTTGTTAGGTAAAGTACCTAAAACACTGTTTACTTGGTAATAGTGTAAGTGCCACCGATCTGTTAGCCCTATTCATGGTGAAGTTAGTGGGCCCATATCTAGCTAGGCTAGATGTGAACATGAATATTTCGTGACCTTAACGGATGTGGCATCACGTTACGGTTATGTGTTTCTTTTGAAGAACACAAATCAGAAACTTTTAGAGTTTCGACACGAAATAGACAAACAGATCGGCTACAGTATATTTACCGTCACGGTAAGACCGTAATGGAAAATACTTAAGCAATAAGTTTCTTATATACTTGAAAGAGTATAGTATTCTTTCAAATGAGGACTCCTCCCGGAACACGTCAAAGTGACGGTGTTTCAAACGGATTAACCGAATCATGTTAGACATGATAAGGCTAATCATGAGTCGCTCTGAGCTACCATTTTCTTCAATGGATAAGTTTTAACAGTGCAATAACTTATTTAGAATAAGGTTCCATAATAATATGTTTGACAGATTACATATTAGATATAAACGGGAAAGAAACCGGGTTTCTCATTCCTGATAATTTGGGTATGCCGGGCATAACGTTTGGATGATACCAAACTAAAGACCCAAATTGGATAAGTGCCAATATAGGTTATCCTAAGGGAAACCATAAGTATAGTACTTAGATATCTCACATGAGAACAATGTGATTGTTGCTCACCATGCGGTTTTTCCTGAGAGGAATACTGATATGCAGTGGTCAGTGGGAGGATAGTGATACTCGATGAAAATCGGAGTAATACTGTTCAAGACACGAAGTCCTTAATGGAACACAAATAGTTCATCTATGATGAACCTATACCATTAATCTTCGAGTACACAAGAACCGCGTAGATCAGAGAGAGTCAGAAAACAACCTGGGGTATGGGTTTCTGATCTCACCTCATAAAGATGTTAATCTTTTAAGGTATACCAACTGATTACGTATGAGGTAGTGATACAAGGTATCGACTCCCTATTATGACAAAGTGTCATGAGTCCAAAATGGATTCCATGTATATCAACAAGTTTGGATACTAGTTGATTGTACCATAAGGCATTGTGCCTATTGGTACTTTATAAGTCTTCAAGGAAGACATACATGGAAGCAACATACCAACGTACTAAGCTAGGCTTGTAAAGAAAAGGTAGAGTTATCAACATTGTGTTGATTCCGACGAAACCTTTTACCTGTTGCCATTGTAAATCCATTTGGATAATGCTTGCTAAAGCTGTGTATTTCATTTATGAAATATGACAGCTTAACGGAAAATCGCTTTCCTGAAAAGGAAACCTTTCGGAGGATGTTTATAATATCCTGTCGGTTTTATCGTACAATAACAAGCAAACAAGGTTCGCAGGTTATTCGATCCATGTTTGGATTGAAGCAAGCATAGGTTCTAGGAATTGTCGTTTTGATGTAATCATAATGGAGTATGATTTAATTCAAAACGAAATGATTCTTGTGTATATAAAAGGGTTAGTGGGAGTGCACTGACATGA
The DNA here is from genome assembly GCA_019454045.1 of Zanthoxylum bungeanum. NCBI lineage: Eukaryota > Viridiplantae > Streptophyta > Magnoliopsida > Sapindales > Rutaceae > Zanthoxylum > Zanthoxylum bungeanum. Next base: position 43,507 of record SKCR01027084.1, on the reverse strand, counting down.
ATGTCCTGTAAAATAATGATAATATATCATTTCTTGGAAATGAAATTCCCATAAAGCAATCGGTGAAAGCTTGGCTTTCATAAGAAATTCTTCGTAGAATTCTGGGGAGTAACAACCTTTATTCAAGGAATAAAGATCTACATGGATAGATTTGGAGTTGTTAACACTCTCTGGAAATTGTACATTTAAAATGTACTTGATATGGTGTCTCATACGCTTTGAGCATATGGAATCACAATCAGGACAATCCAAGTGATAGTCATTGATTTGAAGTTAAGGACATCTATTAATATCTTAGAGAACTAAGGATGCTGTCTTAAATTACGGAGTAGGAGAACTTGAAGTGACTAGGATCACTGCTGCAAGTTTCCAAACCGGTAAATAATACGGTACTATAAAGTTTGAATAACGGGACAGTAAGTTGGAAATATTCCGAGCAAGATAACTGTTACCGAATAAACAACAAATGCGGATTATTGCTGCAGCTGAGGCAGCAATAGAAGCCATTTGGATCGAAAATAAATCTAATTAGATTAGATATAGTTCTTTTAGCAGCTGAGCTAGGCGTCAGCACAGGCCAAGGAATTAAAGGTCTCATCGACGATCCAGATATATACTTCTATATCATCTGATTCGTTCGGATCATACATCGTGGCGATGTGATGATCGTGTAAATCGCGTCAGACGATAATCAATCAAATCCGCTGACGAAACCCTTTCCTCAGCAATTTGAGCGAACCGTACATAGTTCGGGTGTTAGACACTCGAGTGACTGGCTATGTGCCAAGTGGGAGATTGTTGGATAATATGACCCATAGCGTCACTATTTGTACAGATCACGGTGTTGTTGTACAAATTAACTATGTGACAAGGAAATTGCACTCTCATCATTTGTGATTAGATCACCATAAATATATAAATGAAGAGAGGTCCATATGATTAGTTCCTGGATTGAGAATGATATGAGACAGTATCAGTCCACGAAGGATTAATCATTAAATATCCCTAGCCGGAGTATTATCGAGACAGGACATCGATAATGCGGAATAGGCTAGTATTGCACTTATGCGCGTTGTGAGGGCACAACGACATAGTTCTCATATATTTAAGTATTGGATACTTATGCAAGTGCGATAGGAGGTTGTGTTTCACCGATGGTACGGGAAACAGCTTCGCTCTGGATAGACCCCTCGGAATCCCATTGGTATTATGACTATGTGTCTATGGCAGGCTGAAATCAAGGTAGGTGTGTATAGTCTTAACCTGAGACTTTCATCGCTAATACTTGCGATAATCGGTAGACTTTAGTCTTGGTGGTACAGGGCTTTAACCGGTTCTGCGTACGCCGCTTCTGGGTTTATCAGAGAGTCGTAGTGTATTGGGTGTGATGTCGAGACGGAAGTATCACTTCAGTCATAGTGGAGATGATGTCACGCAGGATACGGTATTAGTGCTCTTAAGTGCTGGCCGGCCATCGGGATATTATGACAAGGTCATGTATATCCGATTATAGAGACTAGTTACCAGACATCCGACATGTGCTTCGGACGGGGCAGACACTTATCCAGCCCCAGCCCTAGCACGTGACTATCTGATACTGGGCCGATATACACAATACTACGGTATACTACGCTTGATACAGATCTATATATTCCTGTAAGAATATTTCTGGAGAATTGGGTAGGCATGGCGCTTTGCTAGAAGCCAACCTTGTCTTGTAAACCGGTATGAACGTAGTACGAGGTACTTACGTGTTCGGATAATCCGACGACCGTATTTACTGCCAACATATCCGGAGATCTCATGGGTCGCTTCTTGAAGATTCACCGATGATGTATAACTCGCACTTTAATTAATCTAGGATTAATTAGAAGAGAGAGAAAATTAATCTGTGATTAATTGCGGAGATATTTTATCTAGGATAAAATATTAATTAAAGAGAGAGAACGATTATTTGGAATTAATCGATAAAATAATATATTTGATATATTATTAGAAATTGGATTTCGACGCGGAATTAAAATTAGATTTTAATTCGGGCGAACGAATTAATTTAGAATTAATTCGTTAGCGACGTGAATAGTGATTTCGCTAGGCGTAATCATTTAATTACGACGCGACGGAAAATTCGTTAATTTGGAATTAGCGAACCCGAGCCCGAGAGTGATTGCGAGCGCATTCGCATTTCGAATTCGAGCGCGCGCACGCAAGTCACGTCAAGCGTCAAATTGTTAGTCACATCATGCGTCAAATCAATTGTCACTTTGAGTGATGTGACTTGACAACATGTCACTTTATTAAAGTGATGTGATGTGACTTAAAGTAAATAGAAATGATGAAAAGCATTAATAGGCTTTTTGCTTTTTGACTTTTGTACTTGGTAAATGTAAATGCATTTTTGTATTTGATTTTATTTTTGGAAAATAAAATAAATATATAAGTAAAAACCATTTACTTTTTCTCTCTCTATCCATTCACGATCTCTTCCTCTCCCTCTCTTTTCTTCTCCCTCTCATTCACGGCTTTGAGCCATTTTTCTTCTTCTTCTCATTTTTGGTCACTGCCGAATTGAAAGAGAAGCAAATGAGAGTGTTTTGTTGCAATACATGAGTGCTAGCACACACTTGGGTTATATTATGGTGATAGGGAAACGAATTTGTGAGCATGGAAAAGCTTGAAGCTTGAAGCTTGGAGCTTCAATGGTGACATCCATCGCTGAATGAACAAGGAGGAAGACACCCCAAAATCGTGCAGTCCACTGTCACAGAAGCCATTACCGAGCTGGAGGGAGGCTAAAATGCATCTTGTTCTTCATTTCATCAAAACCATCAATGTGAGTATGAATTCCGCCTTACTACTTTGTGTATTCAACTCGTTTTTATGCATGTTTGTGATCCTTGGGACTTGATTGAAACTATACAGTTTCACAATCATCGCTGTGAGTCTTCCAAAGCTCCAGCTCAAGTAGCTCATCAGGTTTGGGCTTAGGCCCAAGAGGTCTCTGTATAGTACGTAGCAGCCTCTCGGCTCCAAGGACTATCCTCATATTCATTTCCCAATCGGCAAAGTTCGTGCCCTTGAAGAAATTTTCGCCCATGATAATGTCTTGGAAATTTCCCTTTCATGTCATATTGATTACGATAGTCTAACTATCTAATCAACGATATATGGGTACAGTCTAACTGTTACAAGAAAAATAACATTATATTAGTCCAACTAATAAAATAATTTTTGATGAAATAATATGAAAGCGCGTAAAGCTAAGTATCTGAAAGAAATTGCAAATTCAATACTAGCCCCCCACTATTTTTTGGCGAGCCTCTAACCCTCTGTCGAGTACTCGGGAAACCCAGTTTCCTAGTGGGCTAGGATCCCGTTAAATAACACACAACCTTGACTTTGGCCAACAAGTTGTATGGTATTTAACTAGGTAGATCTCAAAGATCAGTTGGATCTAATCCAATTCCTAGATCCGGTAGGTGGACATCCAAGTCCTAAACATATATACATATATATGCCAATATATCCAATATATTTTCCTAACCTTTTTCCTATGAATCAACTAAGACTTGGCTTTGGCACAACAAGCTTAATGATTCCAATTAAGCGGGACCCATTGACATGGAAAGCTTCGTAATCAATGTCGATGGACAAGAAGTGATCTTGACTTTGGCCAACAAATCACGACTTGGACAAGAAACTGATATGGAACAAAAATCTCATGATTCAAACACATCCGCAATTGACAAAGGTCTTGACTTTGGCCAACAAACCAATGCCAACTTTGGATCTTGAGTAAGAATCACTCAACGGAAGGAAACAACACTTAATATGTTTTGAGGGTTTTTCGCGTAAATTGGTAACCAATTTATTATCTTTAAACAGATTTTTCCTAGAACAAATCACTCAATTTCCTCTCCCCGGCTAGCACTATTCTACTTCTACCCAATTATATAATACAATAATAGAAACCTCATTAACATTGAGGGGAATTAGGTGAGAAGATAATACAAAGAAATAATGAGAGATAAGGCTGGACACGCAGGTCCAATTTATAAATTCCAAATTTACAATAATTTCTAAAATTGCCCTTTCCCTTCTAATATCCATCCGATATACGCTATTCATTCAACACATCCATATATTCATTCATAGCATGCAATTCAACCAATCTAATCCAATTAATTAGTCTTTGAATTATGTGATCATCCAATGTTCAAACAATGGTTTGATTTTGTGCGAGTCCAACTCGATTGCGAATAAGTAATCAAAGTACGAATTCATGAATTATATCGAACTACTCGTTAAATCTAATTTAAGTCGTATTCAATACTAATTCATTTATCTAATTCCAAATTAATATTTTCACTTTTTAACGCGCTTTAACGACATAGATTCCAAATCTAATCTTATCGGGTCTTAAAGCCCAACTAACATCCAATGTTCGTTTAATTAAAGTCCGATGGGCTTTTAATTGATTTCATAAGGCATGGGCTTTGGTCAATACGGGCGAAACCCAATTACCAAGCCCAAGTAAGGAATCACCCTCATTTTCCAAGAAAACAATATCAAACCCATAAGGCCCAATTAAACTTTTCAAGCCCATTTATTACATTTGGACTTAATGGAATGATTTAGGCCCAATTTGGATCCAATCCAATTGGCCTAAACCAACTTGGCCCAACCAATCCCATTATGCCCAAGTATAATAATTTCAAGTCCAATTCAAAATTAAGCTCATTAACCAAATTTTAAAATTCCAAATTTTATAACTTAATTAATTAAAGTGTAATACATCAATTAATTAACTAAATCAATATTTCCAAAATACAATTTAACCAATTAATTATGTATCTAATTGTTCAATTAATGTCCAACATTTTTGAATCAAAAATCAAGTCCATTTCATGCCTTCTAACTCTCGGCCAAGGTAAGGAATTTAGTCCGATTTCGTTTTTCAATCCAATCAAATTACAAATCGACATTTCCTATTCGTTTCAAGTCATCCAATGATCATCAAAACAAAAAATTCCAAGAGCCTAGGGTAAAGTCAAGATTCGGCCAAGCCATTCAAGGGGAAAAAAATTGATCCAATCAATATTTGTTGAAATTGATCTTATCCAACCTCAATTTATCAATATACAAGCATACTCAATCATTCAATTTAATTAAATCATGCTCACATTGATTTTCCCCAAATTTTACCCTAATACATTTCATGCTCATTTTAGGCTCTGATACCATTGTTGGTTTCTATGATTAGTCCCAAGATCATAATGAACAAATAAATGCGAATGAATAACGAAGAAGTATGGCGAAAACACACTTACATCGATCGGTTTAAGGATGCGTTGATGAACAAAAATTATCCTGCAAGGTGCTCCAAGATTCGGCCAAGATAATGTAGAAGCTCCAAGCTTTAATTTGATTTTTCCAAGCCCTTCAATAGGTTTCCCTATCACCTCTTGATGATACTTGAAGAGTGCTAGCCCTTAGTGAAATTTTGCAACAAAACTTCACACTTTTTCTCACAAAATTCGGCTAAGAAATGAAGAAAATTGAGAGCGAAAAACTGTCACAGGTTTCGGCCTTGAGGAGAGAGAGGAGAAGAGATGAATTTTGATTTCCAAAATCAATAATAATTGTTTCAAAAACAATTGGAAAATATATACCAAACCTTAGTTGGTATATGTCACACAAGTCTTTCATTTGGAGTTTTTTACACTCTATCACCAACAACCACACCTAAACACATCAAGCTAATAAAGTGACATGTGATGTGATGGTTGATGTGACATATGGGCCCCACTCGATTCCGAATGCGAGTGGGCCCGCAAACACTCTCGGTCTCGGGTTTGATAATTCTGAATTAACGAACTTTCGTCGCGACGTAATTTAAATCGAATTTAATTAAATAATTATACATATCAAAATTACTCTTCATGTCGCTAACGAATTAATTCCAAATTAACTCATTTGCCCGAATTAAAATCTAATTTTAATTCCGCGTCGAAATCTAATTCCGAATAACATATCGAATATATTATTTTAATGATTAATTCCAAATTAATCTTTCTCTCTCTTCAAATAGTACTTTATCCAAGATAAAGTCTCTCCGCAATTAATCCCAGATTAATTTAGCTCGAATCATACGTCATCGGTGAATCTTCAGGAAGCGGCCCAAGAGAACCCTGGATATGTTGGCAGTAAATACAGTCGTCGGAATATCCGAAGACGTACGTACCTCGTACCACATTTTTACTGATTTACAAGACAAGGTTGGCTTCTAGCAAAGCGCCATGCCTACCCAATTCTCTAGAAATATTCTTACTAGAAAATACGATCTGTATCAGGCGTAGTATACCGTAGTATTGCGTATTGCGATCCAGTATCGGATGTCACGTGCAAGGCCTGGGGCTGGAAAAGTGTCTTCCCCATACGAAGCACATATCAGATATCAAGCAACTAGTCTGTTTGAATCGGATAATCATGACCTTGTCATATTATCCCGATGGTTGCAACAAAATAGAGAACCAGTTCTGAATCCCTGCGTGATCATCATCTCCATATGCCTGAAGTGATACTTCCGTCTTGACATCACATCCAATACACTACGATTCTCAATAAACCCAGAAGAGGCGTACACAGAACCTGTTAAAGCCTTGGATGACCAAAACCAAAGTTTACCGATTGTCGCAAGTACTAGCGATGCAAGTCTCAGGTTAATACCAAATACACCTACCCTGAAGCGGACTCCCATAGACACATATACATACTACTAATGGGATTCCGCGGGGTCTATCCAGAGCGAAGATGTTTTACGTACCATCGGTAAAACACAACCTCCTATCACACTTGCATAAGTATCCTATACTTAAATATATGAGAACTATACCGTTATGCCCTCACAACGCGCACAACTGCAATACTAGTCTATTCCGCATTATTGATGTCCAATCTCGATAATACTACGACTAGGGATATTTAATGATTAAACCTTTATGGATTGATACTGTCTCATATCATCTCAATCCGGAACTAATCATATGGAATTTTACCATTTATATATCAAAGTAAATAAATTACAAAACGGTAAAAGGCAATTTCATTACTACATAGTTAATTTTGTACAAAAACACAATGTCTTTTACAAACGGTGAAGCTATGGGTCATAACTGTCCAACACATAGCTCCCAACGGTAAAAACAGCGACTCTCGTCCCGTTTCTGACTCGTAGGTCGATCTCGCCTGAAGCCAGTATCATGCTAATCAGCAGATCCTGCACACCAGTACATATGTGAGTACCACATCCAGAATCAAAAATCCAATTTCTTAAAACCAGTAGTGGACATGTTTATAACAAACATACCTGAAGCCGGAGCCTTGCCCATCTTTATTTCCTTCAACTCCGCCTTTTACTCACGGCAGTCACACTTCTAGTGACCCCGTTTGCCACAATGTAGGCAGACGTCTTGGGATATGTCCTTAGTCTTCCCAGAAGACTTTGATGATTTAGCCTTGCCCTTCTTCATTTTCTTCTTCACACCCCAGAAGCCTTCGGCCAAGCGTTGTCCTTCTGGGATGTCGAAGTAAGATGCGCCTCGCACTTCTTGCCCTTCAGAAACTCTGGCTCTCCTTCTTTCAGCATCGCCATTAACTCTCCAAGAGTCTTTTCTTGGTTCATCATGTTGTAGTTCATGACGAACCCGTCCCCCCAGTCGGGCAGAGACTGTAAGATCAAATCTATAGAAGTCTCGGCCTTAAAGGTTATGCCCAGCTGACATAGTTGTTCGATGTCAGCAATCATTTGTGACATATAGTGCTCGACAGATGTACCCTCTAACATACGTGAGCGAAAGAGCTTCTTTTTTAATTCATACTTCTGAGATCTAAGGTTAGATCTGTGAAGATCCTTTAATTTCAACATCATACTATAAGGATCTAATACTTTATTCTGACGACGAAATTGAGTAGTCATTGCAGCAAGCATGACGGATTGAGCACTAAAGTTATCATCATGATGAGTCTTCCAAAGCTCATGCTCTACTGTTTGCTCAACTTCGGGCTCAGGCCCGAGAGGTTTCTCTATGACATAGAGTAACTTCTTGGCTCCCAGGACTATCCTGAGATTCATCTCCCAATCTGGAAAATTGGAGCCGTTAAAGACATTATCGCCCATGATGATGTCCCTAACGCTAATCTTTCCAGCCATCTCGATTGCAATAGTCCAACTATCCAATCAACGATTTCGGGTATACTCAAAATGCAATGGTTACTATAGTCCAACTATATAACCAACTACAAGTGGAGTAGTATCTTGTACAGTCTAACTGTTCAAAGAAAGCAATAAAAGATATTAGTCCAACTAATATATTTATAACAATGATAAATAAAATAAAATAGCGCGTTTAGCAAGTATTAAAAGAAATTATAAATTTAATACTGGCCTCCCCTATTTTTCGGCGAGCCTCTAACCCTCTGTGGAATACTCGGAAACCCAGTTTCCTAGCGGGCTAGGATCCCGTTAAATAACACACAACCTTGACTTTGGCCAACAAGTTGTAAGAAACTTAACTAGGTAGATCTCTAAGATTAATTGGATCCCATCTAATTCCTAGATCCGGTAGGTGGACCTCCAAGTCCAAAACATATATCCAATATATTTCCTAACCTTTTCCTCTGAATCAACTAAGCCTTGGCTTTGGCTCAACAAGCTTAATGATTCCAGTTAAGCGCGACCCATTGACAGTGGGAAAGCTTCGTAATCCACATCGATATACAGAAGTGACCTTGACTTTGGGCAACAAGTCACAACTGCCCAAGACATGCAATATATAACAAAGCTTTCATGGTTCAAACACATCCGCGATGGACAATGATCTTGACTTTGGCCAACAAATCAAAGTCAATCTTGGATCTTGAGAAAGAACCACTTAATGGAAGGAAAACGCTTAATATTAATGTTAGGTTTTTTCATGTAAATTGGCAACCAATTTATTATCTTTATTAGGTCTCATCATACACCTTTAAACATTCTAAAAGCATAATAAGGCGCGATAACTTAATAATGATATGCAGATGGATATATAATATAATTTGTTCCTAGAATAAATTTATCTCTTTCCTCTCTCCCGCTAGCACTTTACATTCTTCTACCCAATTACATAACACTAAAAGAAACCTCATTTACATTGAGGGGAATTGGTGAGAAGAGAAATACAAAGAGAATCAGAGGTGAAAGGTTGGACACGCAGGTCCAATTTAAATAAATTCCAAATTTAAAAAAAATTTCAAAATTGCCCCATCCCAAATAATATCCATCTGATATACATTATTCATACAAATACATCCAAGTTTTCACACAAAGCATGTTGTCAATCAATCTAATCCAATTAATTGATATTTGATTAGTGTCCATCCAATGTTCATACAACGATTTGATTTGCGCGAGTTCAACTCGTTTAAGAATAAATACTCAAAGTAAGTATTCAAACGAGATAAGACCTGATGCATGGTAAAACAGAAAGCATACATTCGTGTATCGTCCAGAGACACATTCGAACGTGATCACCAAAGTGGTATCCAAATGACACAAACACACGCGTGAATGTTTCTCGAGTGGTACGTGGAATTGTATCCCAAGTACAGACAGTACTACCGTCCATTCGGATTCGGCTATGGAATTTACGTCCGGGTTTCCATCCGATATACCGCGAGAGACAACACTCAAACATAAACAAGGCATGAATACGAAAAATGAAAGATGACAACCAAGACAAAGATGAATAGTGCAATCAATAGAAGAAGGGCGCGACAAAACATCGTGGTAAAGGTAGCCTTTAGGCATTTACCTCGAATAGAGGACCTTTAACTTACATGATTAGCCCATGGCATCAAGTAGCAATGCATGAATAAAAAAATAAATAATATGGAACCTTGTACTTCGTCCGGCGCGGCAAAACATCCTGGTAAAGGTAGCCTTTTCGGTTTTTTCCCCTTCAAATAGAGGACTTTTAAACCAACACAATTAGCCCATGCGCATCAAGTAACAATGCATAGAAAATAAATAAAGCAATAATATGGGACCTCGTATGCCCGATTGAACATATCTCACGTTCAATCAAACGTACTTCATCCGGCGCGGAAAAACATCGTGGTAAAGGTAGCCTTTTGGTATTTCCCTCAAATGGATGACCCTTAATCCAAAAAGATTAGCCCATGCGCATCAAGCAACAATGCATGACCAAAGAAAAAAAAACATAGAAAATAAGTGGCGGAAAAATAAACATTAAATTAAACACCAAAATGAAACATGTGCTTGAAAGTTCCTCAAGCGGTACATGGAGTTATATCCCAAGTACAGACCGCATTACCGTACGTCTGGGTTTCCATTCGATATACCGCAAAGGATAGTACTCAATCATCCATCCAACACAAATGAAACCATACATAAAACACAACGATGCATGCGAATGATCGACAAGGAATAACTGAATAGATAAATAAATAGAAAATGGTGCCCTCATGTCTTACATTTTAAGTTACTTCTCGGAAATGCGTTGCAACGTCGCTGGAAGGGTTAATGCAACGTAACTTTCTAGTTTTCGGGTTCACTTTTTCCTTCGCTATTTCACTATTATTACTGCCAATTTCTCTGTTTTATTCATTATTTTCGGACTGGTTTGCTACTGTTTTGAAGGCTAATTTTTGAGCTGTTTCGGGGCTGTTTTAGGGTCGGTTTTGGACTATTTTAGGGTCGGTTTTTGGGTTATTTTGCTTCTATTTTAGGGTTGGTTCGGGGACTGTCGGTTCGCTTGGTTTGTGGTCGTGAATGAGAGAGGCTGTGAGCTGCTGCGTTTGTTCAATGGGAGCCATGAATGACTTGGCTATGTGGCTGGAGTGTGCAGTTAACGTGTGTTACGTGTGTATATGTGGCAGTGTGGGTGGGTTTGCTTGGTCGGTGTGTGTGAAGGTTGATTATTTTGTTTATTTCACGTGTGCAGCTAGAGGTAATGTTTTTGTGGCCATGAATAGGGCAAGGACGTGTGTTGCATGAATGGGCTATTGGTGTGAAGGGTTTGTGCGTTGATCGTGGGGTCATGAAGCTGTGAGTGTGAGGTGTGAGATGTGTTTTTAATGTGAAGGTTTGCTACATGGGTTCTATTATTTTGTTTTTGGTTTGACCGTGAAGGGGGCAGCTCGTGAGTGGCCTTATTTCTGTCAGTGAAAGGGCTTGGCTTTGTGGCTTTCGTGTAAGCTGTATGTGTGTTACGTGAAGGAGAGAGTGAGAGGCCGAGTGTGTGTGTGTATTAATATAGGGTTTTTTTTGTTTAGTTATTGAGAGGCTGCCCAGTGTTTAGGTTTGTGTATGGCTATCGGTTGGTTGCAGTGTGTCTTATGAGTGGGGTGACTTTGTTCGTGTGGTTGTTGGCTTGGTTTGAGATGATGATTCGGTGCTTGTCATGGAGGGACTAGTGAGGGTTCTATTTGTGTGAGTTTGATGGGCGGTTTTGCCGAGTATAGTAGGTGGCAGTGTGTGAGTCGGTGGGTTTTTGGCTTGTGTGTGAGATGGCCAAGAGGGTGAGAGTAACTGATGAGTGGTAATTATATCACTATTTCCCCTCATTTGACCTAATATTTTGTATAGTTTCTTGAATCTTGTGAATATTTTTGATGTGTTTTGTGTTATTTTGTAGATAAATAAATTTTTAGGACATTCTGGAGGTGATTTGGGCCAAAATAGTGAAAATTGGAAAAAGGGCATTTTAGTAATTTTATCAGCGTCGCGACACCAAGACCTTCAGCGTTGCGACACCTAACGTGCGCCGAACTGTGCTAACGTGCACCGGGTCCACAAGTCAAAATCAAAGAAAAGTTTGACTTTGCTAACATGCACCGTGCCATGTTTCACCATCACAGCCGATCTGCTAACATGCGTCGTGCCACGTGTCATCATCCTACGGTGCAGATAGTCACCGTCGCCACGTGTCACTCCACCTATCAGCTACGTCATCATCCACATCCCTGGTTGACCGAGTCAAACTACCACGTCATTGCCACGTCATCATCAACCAATCATAGCGTGTCACGTGTCGTAATTCTATGGTGCCGATAGTCAAATTGCCACATCAGCATCAATTATTGACTGACTTATCCTTATCTTACACGTGGCGGATAAGAATCTGAGCCGACCAATCAGAAGCCGCCACATGTCACAATAATTGAGATCCCAACCACCCTGCCACGTGTCACCTTATCACCTTATCCAGAATCTGAGCCGACGAACCAGAGCGTGCCACGTATACAATGTCCAGCGTCGCGACGCTGGGAGCTTGGCATCGGGACGCCAGAAGCCAATTTTGCCTATAAATTCAGGCCTTCTTCACTTCATTTGGTGTGCTTTCTTTGGGAGTTTTTCCCTGTTTTTAGAGGATTGCATCTAGTTTTGTATATATAAATAATATTTTTAATTATGTATTTTAATTTTCAGTAGTAATAATAGTTCTTCTTCTTCTTCTCTTTTCTTTTATGTTTTGTAGTTAAATTTCTGCTAGGGTAAAGGTGAAGCTTTTTACTTTTATAATTTAGATTAATCTCCTTTAATTATAATATATAAATTATTTAAAACCTGACTTAACAAGGATACCGCCATATTGGTCGGTTGGTAATTATTTTTAAACTGGTTTTAACCTGACTTAATGAGGATACCGCCTTATTGGTCGGTTGGTAATTAATTATTAATTTGACTTAATCAGGATACCGCCTATATGGCTGGTTGGTAAATATCACACAGATTTATATATTATAATAAGGGAGATTTCTAAATTATTAATAGTAAAGCTAGATTAATCTCACTTTAATTATAATATTGAAATAATAATATGAATTAAAAGTTGATTCCACCTTAATGGCTGGTTTTAATTATGTAACATAATGTGACACCGCCTATATGGCTGGTCTTTAGGTGACAGATAATTACCGCCTATATGGATGGTTTATGGATAAATAATAACACCGCTTTTATGGCTGGTTCAACATAATTAGATAATACTGGCAATTTCCATATTATAATAATTTGAGATTTCTAAAAGTGGTTCCTCTAACCCCAGCATTTTATTTTATTATAGGGAAGTGATGAAACACAATATTACTAGGCTTAATAATTGATTTTCCTTTTATGGGTAATTCTTTAGTTTGTTTATTGAGTCTTAAGCTTAATGCTTCTTGTTGTCTGATCACCAATAAGATTGATATAGTAAACTTAAAATGAACTAGACATAGGGATTTTAGGTTTCAGCCTTAGATTCAATAGCCTACGATCTTCCTTGAGGATAAATAACCCTTTAATAGATTTCCTTACAGGATAGGAATATACCTGTCGGTCGTGGGTAGCCATAATTGGAACTTAATCTTAATGAATCCAGGTAATTTGGTTGACATAGGAATATGGTTCAATTGGGTTATACTGGGTATTTGCGTCTGACCATCGGAAGAGGCTTTTGCATACCATCGTGTTCCAGGTTAGCAAATTAATTTATTACACATAAATAAGAGAGTCAATTCATCTTTTTAATAATATTGTTTGGAGTCACGACCCTAGATCCTTGAGTCTTTTCTTTTATTTTCTTTAGTATTTTATTTTGAGTCTGTTTTTATTTTATTTTGCAAAACCACATTCAACCAATCAAAAGCAATCAATTCTCTTCTTCCTATAATTAGATACTTGTAAATAAATATATTCAACAATTAATAACAACAGTAGGAATTAAGTCCCCGTGGGATCGATATTTTTATACTACTTAAACGATACGTGCGCTTGCGTTATACGCGTGTGTTTACATCGGTCAAGTTTTTGGCGTCGTTGCCGGGGACTTATTTTTCTTTAGTTAATAATTTCGAAGCTATCTAATTTACTTGTATATAATTTTCTTTATTTTTATCTGCAATTTTTATTTCTTTCTTTTATTTTCAGGTGATTGAAAAATGGAACATTATTGGGAGATAGAGAGATCACGAGCTTTACTAGAAAAAGATACACCCCAAATCTGGGAGCAACAGTCCGATTTTCTGTGGCCTGTTGTCCAGCCCAACAATTATCACTGGATGCCAGAATCAAGCAATACCACATTTGCTCAACAAGATGCAATGGGGAGATGTGACATATGTAATGGTAACCACCATAGAGATTATTGCGAATACAACTACCATCTAGGGTGGTAGAGCTATCAAGATCCTTCATAGTATGACGAGCCATCACATTTCACAGAACCACATTTTCCATATTATCCACCACCCACATACAATGATCTTCATCAACAATCAGAACAATCAGAAGAAGATCAGATGATTAACATACTCAAAGATTTGTTCAAGAAACGAGATGAAAAGTTGGATACAATGCTTGAAACATACCAGAATCAACTCGAAAGTATTCAGAGACAATCAGAATTCATTCAGAGATTGACAAATCAGACGAGCCAATTAACAGAAAACCAGAACTACATACCTCAAGAGCCAGTTTCAGATGACATTGATGAAGCCTTCGAGTACCATTCAGTTTACAATGACATTTCAACAGAGAAGGAGGCTGAGCAGTATCAACAACCAGAGGTATCAGTTCAGGAGCCAGAACCGGCAAAGTCTCGATTTGATTTTTATTATTCTGACTCTGACGAGGATGAAGCTTATATATTTGTACCAACTGCACCAATAATAGAGGATCAAACTTTCAATCCTCAAAATGAAGATCTTGGAGAATGATTTGCACAAATGTTTGAAGAAGATCTATCTGAGCCAATCACATCAGCCTCAGAGGATGAAGACCTAAAATCTGACATCTCTTTACATCCTCAGGTTCATACTTATAGAGCATGCATTTCACAGATGACGGATGAAGAATTAAATACGGAAATTTTAAATTTCATCTGTGAAGAAAAGGTGGAGCAAGAAGCAGAGCAAATGGAGGAGCAAATGTCTGAACTTATTAAAGATCCAGAGCATTCAGAAGAAACATCACTGGGGAGTACAATTTAGAGATATCACCCGGAAGCTTGATAGAATGGAACTTCCATTCAAGGTCAAGCACCATACGAGACCTCCAAATTTTATTTCTTTCTTTTCAGGAACCACTAGAGCAACAAAGATTAAAAAGGTGGCACAAGCACTGAATGAGACAAAACTCTTTTTGCCACTTTACCATTGGAAGAGACCCTTCAAAAGCAACGCTCATGGGATTGTCTTTAATCTGACATCCAAAACGACGCTGAAACCTCCTTGACAGATAGATTTCAGTCACGTTTGGCTGAAGACGAAAAATTTAGCGCTAGCAGGGAGGCAACCCATGCACTTTGTTGTAATTTCTATTTTTAAATTTTGTGTATACATGTTGTAGAGTTTTTAATTTTATGTGTTATTTTTGTAGGGAAAAGCTCAACCAAAGCGTAAGACAGAAGGAATGGTGTTTGGCAAAGATGAGAGCTAATTCATTAGAGATGGCTAAGTAAGGAATGGATTCTTGAGACGTATCCTAATGAATTTATACTAAGCGAATGGCGTATTGCGTACACAATTCTGTTGCCTTCATTATTGCTTTGATTTGCTTTTCTGTTGTAATTATCTTTATTTTCGTAGACAAGATCCAAAATTTTTGGCCTTTCACGATTTCTTTTGTTGTTTAGCAAACAAATGTCCTCTGGAAGATACTAGTGCTATTATTACTCACCCTTTTCAGGTTCTATAAATTCAACTCATCATTGAACTTTTGAAGACATCCAGAGTAAAAAATGAAAGCCATTTCAAGAAGACGAGTTGAAAACATCTGTGCGTTTTGCGGTACTAGTGTTGGTACTAAGCCACAATACGTAGAGGCAGCACAGGAATTGGGTCGAGTCTTAGCTGCAAGGAATATGCACTTAATATATGGCGGAGGCAATCTTGGACTAATAGGGATCGTTTCAAAGGCCGTACAAGAATGAGGCAGTCACATTTTGGGAATCATACCAAAACCCTTGGCAGAGGAAAATCTTATTGGATCATCAAACGGAGATGAACTTATTGTGCCAGGTATGTCCGAAGGACTAGTGGAAATGATTAACCGTGACGATGCTTTTATTGCTTTGCCAGGTGGCTTGGGCACATTGGAGGAAATTTTTATACTGTTATCTTGGGCGAACCTGAACATACACCAGAAACCGCTTGGACTGTACAACGTTGAAGGATTTTATGATTTTCTTTGTGTGTTTCTTGGTGATGCTCGGAGAAATGGGTTCGTGTCAAAACCTATGAAAGAACTCCTCTTTACTGCCAGAACTACTCCAGATCTAATAGATCAACTCTTAGCCTATGAACCACAAGTTGACCCTATCCTTTCAAAGATAAATTGGTCTGAGGACGATCGTGGTAAGAGGCGTCGGATTAATCTGGATCTTAACCTTTAATTTCCTGTAGAATTTCAGCTAACCAGGTACGACCTTCTTAACTCTCCTTTTACTGTTTAAGACATTGCGGACAATGTCTCATTTAGGTTTGGAGGAGGAAATTAGTTGATTAGTATCTTCTTTTTAGTTGTGTGTTGTTTTTATTTTTAGTTCAAAATTTTTTCGAAAAATACAAAACAAAATTAAAATTTTTTCAAAAATTACAAAAATATTTTGTGTTTTTGTGTTTTATTTTGACTAAAAAGGTGAAATTGGTAAGAGATAGCTGAGTAAGGAGTTTCCACTCCTGAGACGTATCTCAAACCTATTTCGGAACAAGTTAATTTTTCTTTAGTTCATTTTGAATAATTTAATTTGTAAATTCTCCATAAAACTGACTAAAATGGATCTTCATATGCTCAGTTGGCAGGTATTATCAACATGCATTGTAACATACGGAAATGAGCTAAAATTGAAAAGTTTGTAATATTCAGTGCTCTAGTTTAATTAGAGGAAGCATCTCAAAAAGCAATGGAGTAAAAAAAAAGTCTGAGTTATAGTTATTAAGTCTGTAAGGGTGTTTTAAAACCTAGTGCCCTAAAACCAACTGGTTTGGGAGTCACTGGCCCAAAGCTCGCTACATGGATCAAAGATGCTGCAAAAATATATATATTTGAAGTCTGAGTAATTAAGTCCGTAGGGGTGTCTTAACACTTGGTGCCCTAAAGCCAACTGGTTTGGGAGCCACCGACCCAAAGCTCGTTACATAGATGGAAGGTATTGTATATAAATAAATAAAAATCAAAGAAAAAATCAGAAAAATCAGAAAAATTATTCCATTGCTACAAAAAGGTGTGAAATCTGATAGAACTTTAGGACAAAAATATTACTCTCGTATCAAATGCACTTGTGACTGTTGTGGGCAAAAATGAGTTGTTTAATATCTTGTGGGCTGTGTATATGGAGAATGGAAAATATAATTGGAGAATTTACTTATTCTGTAATTTAGAAAGAAACAAAACAACTAGTAACTTGGAGTAGAAGTTTCGCTTGATTAGTCACTAACTTCTTTATTCTCTTTTCTCTTGTCTTTTTGCTTTTGTATGCATTAGTTTTACTACCTTTTTACTTTTGTAAAATGTTTGTGGGTATCATTGTTGTAAACCCTCACGAGACTACAACTCGTCCACTAGGGACACCTACGGGTTTAATGGCTTGTTCCATACGCTAAATGCAACCCTGATCCCTACGAAAGTGGCTTAGCTAAATTTTATTTTAAAGATGTTTATGTTGTTCTATGTTTTGCTCAAGGACTATCAAAATGTTAGGTTTGGGGGTGTGATGAGTGAGAATTATATCACTATTTCCCACTCATTTGACCTAATATTTTGTATAGTTTCTTGAGTCTTGTGAATATTTTTGATGTGTTTTGTGTTATTTTGTAGATAAATAAAGTTTCAAGACATTCTGGAGGTGATTTGGGCCAAAACAGTGAAAGTTGGAAAAATGGCATTTTGGTAATTTTTTCAGCGTCGCGACACCAAGACCTTCAGCATTGCCACGCCTAACGTGCGCCAAACAGTGCTAACGTGCGCCGGGTCCACAAGTCAGAATCTGAGAAAAGTTTGACTTTGCTAACATGCGACGTGCCACGTGTCACCATCACAACCGATCTGCTATTATACGCTGTGCCACGTGTCATCATCCTATGGTGCCGATAGTCGCCATCGCCACATGTCACTCCACCTGTTAGCCATGTCACCATCCACATCACGATTGACCGAGTCAAACTACCACGTCATTGTCACGTCATCATCAACCGATCACAGCGTGCCACGTGTCGCAATTCTATGGTGCCGACCGTCAAATTGCCACGTGTTGCCGCGTCAGCACCATGTCAGCATCAATTATTGATTGACTTATCCTTATCTGACACTTGGCGGATAAGAATCTGAGTCGACCAATCAGAAGCTGCCACGTGTCACAATAATTGAGATCCCAACCACCTTGCCACGTGTCACCTTATCATCTTATCCAGAATCTGAGCCGACGAACCAGAGCGTGCCACGTCTACAATGTCCAGCGTCGCGACGCTGGGAGCTTGGCATCGCGATGCCAGTAGCCGGTTTTGCCTATAAATTCAGTCCTTCTTCACTTCATTTGGTGTGCTTTCCTTGGGAGCTTTTCCATATTTTTAGAGGATTGCATCTTGTTTTGTATATATAAATAATATTTTTAATTATGTATTTTAATTTTCAGTAGTAATAATAGTTCTTCTTTTTTTCTTCTCTTTTCTTTTATGTTTTGTAGTTAAATTTCTGCTGGGGTAAAGGTGAAGCTTTTTACTTTTATAATTTAGATTAATCTCCCTTAATTATAATATATTAATTATTTAAAACTTGACTTAATAAGGATACCTCCATATTGGTCGGTTGGTAATTATTTTTAAACTCGTTTTAGCCTGACTAATGAGGATACCGCCTTGTTGGTCGGTTGGTAATTAATTATTAATTTGACTTAATCAGGATACCGCCTATATGGCTGGTTGGTAAATATCACACAGATTCATATATTATAATAAGGGAGATTTCTAAATTATAAATAGTAAAGGTAGATTAATCTCACTTTAATTATAATATTGAAATAATAATATGAATTAAAAGTTGATTCCGCCTTAATGGCTGGTTTTAATTATGTAACATAATGTGACACCGCCTATATGGCTGGTCTTTAGGTGACAGATAATTACCGCCTATATGGCTGGTTTATGGATAATAATAACACCGCCTTTATGGCTGGTTCAACATAGTTAGATAATACTGGTAATTTCCATATTATAATAATTTGAGATTTCTAAAAGTGGATCCTCTAACCCCAGCATTTTATTTTATTCTATGGAAGTGATGAAACACAATATTACTAGGCTTAATAATTGATTTTCTTGTTATCGGTAATTCTTTAGTTTGTTTATTGGGTCTTAAGCTTAATGCTTCTTGTTGTCTGATCACCAATAAGATTGATATGGTAAACTTAAAATAAACTAGACATAGGGATTTTATTTTTCAGCCTTAGATTCAATAGCCTACGATCTTCCTTGAGGATATATAACCCTTTAATAGATTTCCTTACAGGATAGGAATATACCTGTCGGGCGTGGGTAGCCATAATTAGAACTTAATCTTAATGAATCCAGGTAATTTGGCTGACATAGTTATATGGTTCAATTGGGTTATACTTGGTATTTGCATCTGACCATCGGAAGAGGCTTTTGCATATCATCGTGTTCCAGGTTAGTAAATTAATTTATTACACATAAATAAGAGAGTCAAAATAATATTGTGTAGAGTCACGACCCTAGATCCTTGAGTCTTTTCTTTTATTTTCCTTAGTATTTTCTTTTGATTCTGTTTTTATTTTATTTTACAAAACCACATTCAACGAATCAAAAGCAATCAATTCTCTTATTCCTATAATTAGATACTTGTAAATAAATAGATTCAACAATTAATAATAACAGTAGGAATTAAGTCCTTGTGGGATCGATATTTTTATACTACTTGAACGATATGTGCGCTTGCGTTATACGTGTGTGTTTAGGCCGGTCAGTGACTTGCCGTGTGAAAGATTTGTGTTTTTGATTTGTGGGGTTTATTTGTGATGGTGGTTGCAGAGAGTTGAGAGAGGGATGGGGAGCCGTGAGGATTGAAAGGGGAAAAAATAGGATTGGTTTAGGTCTCTTTTTATAGTGGCATGGTAGGGTTTTCCATGCATGGGATTTTAAAATAAGGAAACAAGATCAAGCATTAAAGGGGATATATTTAATTAAATCATTTAGGGAAATAAATTTGTGTGATTTTGGTGGAGATTGATTTCAAAATATTTTTTAATTTGGAATGTGATTTATTTAATTTGGAATGTGATTTATTTAATTTAGGAAGGGGGATTTGATTTGATTTTAATTGGATTTGATTTAATTTAATTGGATTTGATTTAATTTAGACATGTGTTTTAAATGTTTTAATTATTTGGATTGGGCTTGAGCCAACTGGGCTTTGTGTGATGCGAGGGCTTTGGGCCGAGGGTAAAATTTTAAAACAGAGATTAATCGGGCGAACCCGAAGCAAATTACCGAGTTAAATCTGGGGATGTATTTATTTCTTGAATTTTTCCCTTCCGACGTCTGTTTCCCGTGACTTCCACAACTTATCGGGTAGTGCCTCCCTACGAGGCTCATCATTGGGCTTTATGCAAAAATGCAGTGTCTACAGTCGCCCCCACTTTGATGGGACTTGTTGTAGGCATTGCATTTTTGCATGTTAAACCCGATGATGAGTCTCATTTGGAGGCACTATCTTTTAAGTCGCAGAATTCGCGGGAAACGGACGTCGGAAGGGAAAAATTCAAGAGTAGCCTAAAACACCAAAAACAGTGATCAAAATACGGCAGCAAAATAGCAGCAAAATGGAGTCAAAACAGTAGCTTGGGTCGCGAAACAGCGAGGTAAAATGTAAACCAGTGAACCAGAAAAGTTGAGGAGCTTTAACCCTTCCAATCTCTGTGAAACGCAAGTCCGAAAGTCGATGAAAAATGTTAGACCTGAGGGTATTCTTCACATCCGTTTTCAGTTGTATTTTTATTATTTATTGAGTTTCGTTTGCATGATTATTATGGAGTGAAGCATGTTGTGGCCTTTGAATAGATAAAAAATGCATGTATTGTAAAATGATGTGTGTTGTGGCCCTTGAATAAAATGAAAAGTGTGTCGCCTCTCGTGGTATATAGGATGGAAACCCGGACATAAATTTCATAGCTGATTCCGAATAGACGGTAGTATGATCTGTACTTGGGATATAACTCCACGTACCACTTGAGTAAACGGCGCATATTTCATTTTATGTTGTTTTGATTTGTTTATTATTCGTTACTTGATTTCCGCACTTTATTTTTTTATGTAATGATGTGATCGAGCGCATGGGCTTAGTAAGTTGGATTAAAGGTCCCCTATTTTGAGGGGTTAAAATCCTTTACCACGATGTTTTGCCGTGCCGATTGACGTATATTCGTTTGAATGTAAAATGTGTTCAATCGGGTATACGAAGTCCGATGCTATTGTCTTTATTTTTTATATGCATGATGTGATCGAGCGCATGGGCTTAGTAAGTCGGATTAAAGGTCCTCTATTTTGAGGGGTTAAAACCCTTTACCACGATGTTTTGCCGCACCGGTTGATGAATATTCGTTTGAATGTAAGATGTGTTCAATCGAGTATACGAAGTCCGATATCATTGTCTTTACTTTTTATATATGTATTGTGTTGATTGTGCATGGGCTTAGTAAGTGCGATTAAAGGTCCTCTATTTTGAGAGCTTAAAATCCTTTACCACGATGCTTTGCCGTGCTTTTGGCCCGTTATTATTTATTAGATGTAATCTATTCATCCGTTCATATATGTGTCATGTTGGTTACTACTGCATTGGAGGTCACTGCTGTTGTAACCCCGTTCGAACACGTTTCGGAACGCCGTACGAACGCATGTTTTCTATTTGGTCCTGTTCGAACGCGTTATCAAACGCTATACGAACGCGAACATTCTATTTACCGTTCGAACGCGTTTACGAACGCTACACAGACGCGAATACACTGAATTGAGTCATTTGCATCACATGTCATGTATAATTGTTTCTTAGGTGATTTCTCTTATATCATGTAATCAATCATATTATTTGTATCCCTGCGTCTATCTATTTGATGTGTTCATGAGATGGTATTCAAACATAATTAGGTTATTAGTATGTCACTTGGTTCTTAGGCATGATTTAGCCTATTTGGTTGTTTATTTTCAAGCATGATTAATCATTTTGTTTTTCGTTTGGAATTTGCATTATGTTTAGGTTGTTTTTTGTTTTCCGCATTATATGATCGAAGCATGTTCATGAGATTGTCGTGTGCTATTGCATGTTTGCCGTTGATGATTACTTTCATGCATGTGAACTTAGAAGCATAATACTCTTGGAAATATGTTTCTTAGGCTTGGTATTATTGCACAAATCATTTTATTACAAGTGGCATAAGTAAGGGACCATTCCGAACCAAACGGTTTGAGGTCTTCCCTTGCGATGGGTGAGTGCGGCCTTAAATCTTTGTCATGGTTCACACCGGGTGGCGACTCCATTATTCTCCGATTTAGTCCCCCGCGGGCTAGTCCGTACTCCCAACCGGGCCGCGAGCCCGGGACAGCATGCGTCACCCAGTTTGTGTTCCCACAGTCTGGCGACTCCACTGGGGATAGAGAATCGACCCCGAAATAATGTCTTGTAATATTATGATTTGTGCTTTAATTGACCGTGTCTACCGTGGGTTAAAAGGGGTTTAATCAGAGGCATTTTAAGGCTAGGTAATGGTTTGGTGTCTTCTTTCACTCACTACCTTTCTAGAAGGAAAAGCTGTGAAGGCACCTAAATAGCCATCTACTCGTAGCCTATTGTGATGGGCTAATTTGGAGGACTCGTTGTTTATTCCTGACACCAAGCGATAAGAGCCTAAGAGGCTTGGGTATTTAAGTGAGCCTCGCTCCACATTCCCTCTGGGTAATCTACAACGGGAAGTCCATTTGACAGTCAGTCACACACCATAGCTCTTCGACACGTACCTTAATGTATAAAAAAGGGTGCGCTTACTTGGTCGCTCGAACCCTTGAGTGGGGAGACCTAGTTGTGGGACATCCTTCGCCGGTGAGAGCCTTTGTCTACACTCTTGCGAACCCACACATAGACCGGGGTTGTATGACCTATAGCAACTATTTCCTTGTGTTTGTGGGCCATTATCATTTGGATGCAGTTGGACTTCTTGTCAGAAATACGAACTTGTTGGGCCATTTAAACTGGGACGAGTTCGTATCCTATGACAATTGGGCCAAAGGCTTCTAAATATTGATGGGCCATTTTGTGCTTGTGTTCGAAACATTACCATTTGGATTTAGTTGGATTCCTTGCCATGAGATGTGAACTGGTGGGGTCATTTAAACTGGGACGAGTTCACTCCTATGACAGTTAGCCCAAAAGCTTCTAAAATGATAATGGGCCGATTTGTTGAAAATTTTAATTGATTTAGTATGTTCTATATGTTACATGCATCTCATGCACCTCATACATACATACATCATGTTAACACCCTCTATGTTTATAAACGACATCAAAGATTCCCGTTGGGTTAAAAAAGAGAGAAGACTCACTAAAAGACCAGTAACAGATATGAGTACATCCGATAATGAGGTATCCCGGATAGATCATTTGGAGAATGGTTTCGCCAAGATTACTGAACAATTGCAAGCCTTGACTACTGCCATGAAAAATATGGCTGTGCCCCGTGCTGGGGGAAAATCTTAGAATGTAAGACGTGAAGATGTTGGATAATATGACCCATAGCGTCACTATTTGTACAGATCACGGTGTTGTTGTACAAATTAACTATGTGACAAGGAAATTGCACTCTCATCATTTGTGATTAGATCACCATAGATGTATAAATGAAGAGAGGTCCATATGATTAGTTCCTGGATTGAGATGATATGAGACAATATCAGTCCCGAAGGATTAATCATTAAATATCCTAGCCGGAGTATTATCGAGACAGGACATCGATAATGCGGAATAGGCTAGTATTGCACTTGTGCGCGTTGTGAGGGCACAACGGCATAGTTCTCATATATTTAAGTATTGGATACTATGCAAGTGCGATAGGAGGTTGTGTTTCACCGATGGTACGGGAAAACTTCGCTCTGGATAGACCCCTCGGAATCCCATTGGTATTATGACTATGTGTCTATGGGAGGCCGAAATCAAGGTAGGTGTGTATAGTCTTAACCTGAGACTTGCATCGCTAATACTTGCGATAATCGGTAGACTTTAGTCTTGTGGTACAGGGCTTTAACGGTTCTGCGTACACCGCTTCTGGGTTTATCAGAGAGTCGTAGTGTATTGGGTGTGATGTCGAGACAGAAGTATCACTTCAGTCATAGTGGAGATGATGTCACGCAGGATACGGTATTAGTGCTCTTAAGTGCTGGCCGGCCATCGAGATATTATGACAAGGTCATGTATATCCGAATATAGAGACTAGTTACCAGACATCCGACATGTGCTTCGAACGGGGCAGACACTTATCCAACCCCAGCCCTAGCACGTGACTATCCGATACTGGGCCGATATACACAATACTACGGTACTACTACGCTTGATACAGATCTATATATTCCTGTAAGAATATTTCTGGAGAATTGGGTAGGCATGGCGTTTTGCTAGAAGCCAACCTTGTCTTGTAAATCGGTATAAACGTAGTACGAGGTGCTTACGTGTTCGGATAATCCGACGACCGTATTTACTGCCAACATATCCGGAGATCTCATGGGTCGCTTCCTGAAGATTCACCGATGATGTATAACTCGCACTTTAATTAATCTATGATTAATTAGAAGAGAGAGAAAATTAATCTGGGATTAATTGCGGAGATATTTTATCTGGGATAAAATATTAATTAAAGAGAGAGAACGATTAATTTGGAATTAATCGATAATATAACATATTCGATATGTTATAAGAAATTAGATTTCGACGCGGAATTAAAATTAGATTTTAATTCGGGCGAACGAATTAATTAAGAATTAATTCGTTAGCGACGTAAATAGTGATTTCGCTAGGCGTAATCATTTAATTACGACGCGACGGAAAATTCGTTAATTTAGAATTAGCGAACCCGAGCCCGAGAGTGATTGCGAGCGCATTCGCATTTCGAATTCGAGCGCGGTACGCAAGTCACATCAAGCGTCAAATCGCTGGTCGCATCAATTATCAAATCACTTGTCACTTTGAGTGATGTGACATGACATGTTGTTACTTAGATAAAGTGACTTGATGTGAATAGTAAAAGTGATGGGTAAAAGGTGAAAAGCATTGATTGTTTTTGCCTTTTGACTTTTTGGAATATGAAAAGGTTTGGTATATATATTTTATTTAATTTTGAAAATAAATGAATAATATATATTAAATTTTTTCTTTTTTCCTCACTATGAAATTCGGTCTTCTCTCTCTCTTGATGTACAGTACACGGTTTTAGGCTTTTGGAGCCAAAAACCCTTCATCTTTCTCTTCTCCCTCTCACTCACGGCTTCTAGCCGATTTCTTCACAAAAGTTTCTTGGTTTGACCGAAATTTTGAGAAGCAAATGAAGAAGAGTAGTGCTAGCACACACATGGGTTATATTATGGTGATAGGGAAACGAATTTGTGAGCATGGAAAGCTTGAAGCTTGGAGCTTCAATGGTGACATCCATGGCCGATGAACAAGGAGGAAGACACCCCCCAAAACCGTGCAGTCCACTGTCACGAAGCCATTGCCGAGCTATGAAGGGAGGCAGAAAACGCATCTTGTTCTTCCTAGCATCAAACCCATCAATGTGAGTTGAATTCCGCCTTACTCCTTGGTTGTATTCAACTCGTTTTATGCATGATTTATGATCTTGGGACTTGATTGAAACTCTACAATGGTATCTTGAGCTATTGGTTGCATAAAACGAATTTAGGGTTTTGAGCAAAATTTGGGGGCTTTTTGATTTAAGCATGATTCTGATAAATTGCTTGTTTAAGAATGTTTGTATATGAATTAATTAGAGTTATATGTAATCAATTTGAAGAAAAATTAATTGGATTGATTTTCCCCAATTTGCTTATTGTTGGCCAAAACTTTAATTTGGGTAAACTCAATTTGAGCATCTAATGATTAAATTGTTTAGTATAATATGCTTGAATGAGGTTGAATTGATGTTGTGCATAATCAATTTCATGAAATTTGGTTGGATTTTTTTTTCCCCAAATTTTGGGCATGACAAATTTGGGTAAACTTGATTTTGAGCATGTTTAATGAAATTGGATGATTTAGAATGCTTGAATGTTGTTTAATTGATGATTGATTAGATCAATTTGATGAAAAAGTGTTTGGAACAATTTTCCCCAATTTGCTTTGTGATGGCCGAAAATATGAACCCTAATATTGTCTTGGATTTTTGATTTTTTGTTCATTGGATGACTTGCAAATCATTTGGGGATGTTGAATTTATGTTTGATTGGGTTCAATTGGATTGAATTTGATTTGGGCATAATTTCCCTCTTTGGCCGAGACATTAAAAGCATGTAATGGGTTTGATTTTTCAATTGTGTGTTGGACATATAATAATGAATTGAGTATGATTATTGGACTAATATGGTGTTTTGGAATGTTGATTTAGTTGATTAATCATATAATGCACTTTAGGTAATTAAATTGCGGAATTGGATTCATGAGATTTAATTATTTAGACTTAAATTGGATTTGGGCTATAATGTTGTATTTGGGCCTATTGGGCTTGATTTTATCAAGTTGGGTTTAGGCCAAATGGATTGGATCCAATTGGGCCCAAAACCTTAACCATAAAGCCCAAATACGACTTAATGAACCTTTAAAGTTTAATTGGGCCTAATGGGCCAAAATTAATTTAAAGGCTTATGGGGTAAATCCCGGATTGGACTTTGGTTGCGGGTTTGACCCGAGTTGACCAAAAGTCCACGCCTTGAAGAAATTAATTAAAAGCCCATTGGACTTTAATTAAATTAATATTGGATATTAATCGGGCTTTGAGACCCGTAACGATTAAATTTGGAATTTAAGTCGTAAAGGTTTATTTTATAAAGTGTAATATTTAATTTGGAATTAATAAAGAATTAGAATTAAATGCGTATTAAATTGGATTTAATTATGTAATTTAATTTAATTCGTAGAATTAGTACTTATTCGCAAAAACGAGTTTGACTCGAACAAAATCAAATCTTTGTTTGAACATTGGATGATCACTAATTATCAAGATTAATTAATTTGATTTGATTGATTGATAACATGCTTGTATGAATACATGGTTGTGATGTTTGAATAATGTATATCGGATGGATATTAGCCGTGGTGGGCAATTTTAGAAATTGTTGTAATAAATTTGATTTATTAATTGGACCTGCGAGTCCAGCCTTATCTCCTATTTCTTTGTATTCTCTTCCACCTATTCCCCTCAATGTAAATGAGGTTTCTTTAGAAGTGTAGTGTAACGGTAGAAGAAATATTAGTGCTAGCGGGAGAGAGAAAGTGAGAGATTTGATCTAGGATCAATGTGTAAAATATCCATCCACATATCAATATTATTTTATTTTCATACTCGCTTTATTATGTGTTTAGAATGCATGTTTAAGGGTGTATGATGATGAGACCTTAACAAAGATAATTAAATGGGTAGCCAATTTGCACACGAAAAGCCCTCATCAAATATCATGCGTCGTTTTTCCTTCCATTGAGTGATTCTTGCTCAAGATCCTAGATTGGCATGGGTTGTTGGCCAAAGTCAAGCCCTTGTCCGTCGAAGATGTGTTTGAATCACGAGGCTTTGTTCCATATCGGTGTCGTGTCCAAGTTGTGGTTTGTTGGCCAAAGTCAAGACCACTTCTTGTCCATTGACATTGATTACGAAGCTTCCATGTCATGGGTCCGCGCTTGACTGGGATCACTAGGTTTGTTGTGCCAAAGCCAAGGCCTAGTTGATTCAGAGAAAACTGTTAGGGTATATATAATATTCGATATATAGGCATATTAGATATATGTTTAGGACTTGGATGTCCACCTACTGGATCTAGGAGTTGGATGAGATCCAATTGATCTTCGAGATCTACCTAGTTAATTATCATACAATTTGTTGGCCAAAGTCAAGATTGTGTGATATTTAACGGGATCCTAGCCCACTAGGAAACACGGTTTCCTGAGTACTCAACAGAGGGTTAGAGGCTCGACGAAAATAATGGGAGGCAAGAATTGAATTTGCAATACGTCGTTCAATTACTCGCCATAACGCGCTCATTTAAATTATTTCGTCAATAGATTAATTGTTAGTTAGACTAATATTTAAATTGTTGTTTGTTAATAAACAGTTGGACTGTATTATACTTGATTATATATAATTGGATTATATTAATCAATATATTTGAATTAATTAATTTCAGTTTACAGTTGATTTTATAATTGGATTATAGTATCAATGTAATTGAGGTTAATTAATTTGGATTATATTTGATTATATAGTTGGACTATATAATCATTATAATATAGTACCATAATCGTTGATTAAATAGTTGGACTATTGTAATCAAGATAAAATTGAAAAGTTGGATATTTAAAATATAATCTGGGATTAAAATATTTTAAATAATTTAATTTTCAAATTGGGAATAAATAATAGATTACTTTATTTGATAAAATAACTTATTATACCTTAAGCCCAAAATTAAGCAAAATAAGTAGAGCATAAAATCTTGGAAGATTATGTGATGATGACTTTAATGCTTAATTTAAATACTTGTCATAAATCTAATTTTAGATTTAAGAAGTATTAAAATTGCAATTTATAATTCTTGAGAATTAATTGACTATTCTAGAGGAGATAAAGTCAAAGTTTGCAATTGGCATGTAGCACGAGGTGCAAATCGTTTCGATATTCTAAAAACCCAAGGCTTGGCCTAAGGTTTCTGAAATATTGAAAAGGATAATAGACATATCCCAAAGTGACTACCATTTGGATATGGCAGACACGACGAATGAATTAAAGAAAGGGCAAGGCTCTTACTTGAAAATGTTTGTCTTAGTTATGTTCACAGCTAGTATTGAAATTAGATTTTAAATACTTAGTGTGGTACATAAAATATATGTATTGATGTTTAGAAAACTGCTTTGAGCAGGATACTGACTTCAAGCTGAGATTGCTCTGCGAATCGGAAACGGGACGAAAGTCACTGTTTCGACCATAGATACCTAAGTTTAGGAACTACCCTTCGGGTGTGTACTTAAATTAGGAACTGTTATAGTGTAACTAGTTTGACTAGAGACATTATCTCTATATCAGTGTTTAATCCATTGCGGATAAACCTTTATATTCTAGAACACTAAAGTGTTTTTATTATATAAAGATGATACTGAGATAAACACATTAGATGTGAATAACAGAATTTATATTTTGAATACAATTAAATCTCAAACATATAAAATGACAAATAAATAGCTCAAATTGATTTGATCAATAGAGACTTATTTGTGGCATTGTTGTCTGGGACACAATATACAAGACTCGTATATCCACACTTTTTGAAGGGGATACTAGGACTGATTTGACTATTCAAATAAAGTCTACGAATCTAGTTTGTTAGGTAAAGTACCTAAAACACTGTTTACTTGGTAATAGTGTAAGTGCCACCGATCTGTTAGCCCTATTCATGGTGAAGTTAATGGGCCCATATCTAGCTAGGCTAGATGTGAACATGAATATTTCGTGACCTTAACGGATGTGGCATCACGTTACGGTTATGTGTTTCTTTTGAAGAACACAATCAGAAACTTTTAGAGTTTCGACACGAAATAGACAAACAGATCGGCTATAGTATTATACCGTCACGGTAAGACCGTAATGGAAAATACTTAAGCAATAAGTTTCATATATACTTGAAAGAGTATAGTATTCTTTCAAATGAGGACTCCTCCCGGAACACGTCAAAGTGACGGTGTTTCCAAACGGATTAACCGAATCATGTTAGACATGATAAGGCAAATCATGAGTCGCTCTGAGCTACCATTTCCTTCAATGGATAAGTTTTAACAGTGCAATAACTTATTTAGAATAAGGTTCCATATAAATCTGTTTGACAGATGTCATATAGGATATGAACAGGGAAAAGAAACCTTTTACCTGTTGCCATTGTAAATCCATTTGGATAATGCTTGCTAAAGCTGTGTATTCATTTATGAAATATGACAGCTTAACGGAAAATCGCTTTCCTGAAAAGGAAACCTTTCGGAGGATGTTTATAACATCCTGTCGGTTTTATCGTACATAACAAGCAAACAAGGTTCGCAGGTTATTCGATCCATGTTTGGATTGAAGCAAGCATAGGTTCTAGGAATTGTCGTTTTGATGTAATCATAATGGAGTATGATTTAATTCAAAACGAAATGATTCTTGTGTATATAAAAGGGTTAGTGGGAGTGCACTGACATGAATGTCCTGTAAAATAATGATAATATGTCATTTCTTGAAATGAAATTCCCATAAAGCAATCGCTGAAAGCTTGGCTTTCATAAGAAATTCTCCGTAGAATTCTGGGGAGTAACAACCTTTATTCAAGGAATAAAGATCTACTGGGATAGATTTGGAGTTGTTAACACTCTCTGGAAATTATACATTTAAAATGTACTTGTATTGGTGTCTCATACGCTTCGAGCATATGGAGTCACAATTAGGACAATCCAAGTGATAGTCATTGGATTGAAGTTAAGAACATCTGTTAGTATCTGAGAGAACTAAAGATGTTGTCTTAAACTATGGAGATAGAGAACTTGAAGTGACTAGGATCACTGCTGCAAGTTTCAAACCGGTAAATACTGCGGTACTATAAAGTTTGAATAACGAGACAGTAAGCTGGAAATATTCCGAGCAAGATAACTGTTGCTGAATTAACAACAAATACGGATTATTGCTGCAGCTGAGGCAGCAATAGAAGCCATTTGGATCGATAATAATCTAATTAGATTAGATATAGTTCTGTTAGTGGCTGAGCTAGGTGTCAGCACAAGCTAAAGAATTAATGGTCTCATCAACGATCCAGATATATACTTCTATATTCATCTGATTCGTTCGGATCATACATCGTGGCGATGTGATGATCGTACAAATCACGTCAGAAGATAATTACGCAAATCCGCTGACGAAAATCTTTTCTCAGCAATTTGAGCGAACCGTATATAGTTCGGGTGTTAGACACTCGAGTGACTGGCTATGTGCCAAGTGGGAGATTGTTGGATAATATGACCCATAGCGTCACTATTTGTACAGATCACGGTGTTGTTGTACAAATTAACTATGTGACAAGGAAATTGCACTCTCATCATTTATGATTAGATCACCATAGATGTATAAATGAAGAGAGGTCCATATGATTAGTTCCTGGATTGAGATGATATGAGACATTATCAGTCCACGAAGGATTAATCATTAAATATCCCTAGCCGGAGTATTATCGAGACAGGACATCGATAATGCGGAATAAGCTAGTATTGCACTTGTGCGCTTTGTGAGGGCACAACGACATAGTTCTCATATATTTAAGTATTGGATACTTATGCAAGTGCGATAGGAGGTTGTGTTTCACCGATGGTACGGGAAACAGCTTCGCTCTAGATAGACCCCTCAGAATCCCATTGGTATTATGACTATATGTCTATGGGAGGCCGAAATCAAGGTAGGTGTGTATAGTCTTAACCTGAGACTTGCATCGCTAATACTTGCGATAATCGGTAGACTTTAGTCTTGGTGGTACAGGGCTTTAACCGGTTCTGCGTACACCGCTTCTGGGTTTATCAGAGAGTCGTAGTGTATTGGGTGTGATGTCGAGACGGAAGTATCACTTCAGTAATAGTGGAGATGATGTCACGCAGGATACGGTATTAGTGCTCTTAAGTGCTGGCCGGCCATCGGGATATTATGACAAGGTCATGTATATCCGATTATAGAGACTAGTTACCAGACATCCGACATGTGCTTCGGACGAGGCAGACACTTATCCAACCCCAGCCCTAGAACGTGACTATCCGATACTGGGCCGATATACACAATACTACGGTATACTACGCTTGATACAGATCTATATATTCCTGTAAGAATATTTCTGGAGAATTGGGTAGGCATGGCGCTTTGCTAGAAGCCAACCTTGTCTTGTAAATCGGTATAAACGTAGTACGAGGTGCTTACGTGTTCGAATAATCCGACGACCGTATTACTGCCAACATATCCGGAGATCTCATGGTCGCTTCCTGAAGATTCACCGATGATGTATAACTCGCACTTTAATTAATCTAGGTTTAATTAAAAGAGAGAGAAAATTAATCTGGGATAATTGCGGAGAGATATTTTATGGGATAAAATATTAATTAAAGAGAGAGAACGATTAATTTGGAATTAATCGATAAAATAATATATTCGATATATTATAAGAAATTGGATTTCGACGCGGAATTAAAATTAGATTTTAATTCGGGCGAACGAATTAATTAAGAATTAATTCATTAGCGACGTAAATAGTGATTTCGCTAGGCGTAATCATTTAATTACGACGCGACGGAAAATTCGTTAATTTAGAATTAGCGAACCTGAGCCCGAGAGTGATTGCGAGCGCATTCGCATTTCGAATTCGAGCGCGGTACGCAAGTCACATCAAGCGTCAAATCGCTGGTCGCATCAATTATCAAATCACTTGTCACTTTGAGTGATGTGACATGACATGTTGTTACTTTGATAAAGTGACTTGATGTGAATAGTAAAAGTGATGGGTAAAAGGTGAAAAGCATTGATTGTTTTTGCCTTTTGACTTCTTGGAATATGAAAAGGTTTGGTATATATTTTTATTTATTTTTGGAAAATAAATG
The DNA here is from genome assembly GCA_019454045.1 of Zanthoxylum bungeanum. Taxonomy (NCBI): domain Eukaryota; kingdom Viridiplantae; phylum Streptophyta; class Magnoliopsida; order Sapindales; family Rutaceae; genus Zanthoxylum; species Zanthoxylum bungeanum. Next base: position 10,560 of record SKCR01027084.1, on the reverse strand, counting down.
AATAATATATATTACATTTTTTCTTTTTTCCTCACTATGAAATTCGGTCTTCTCTCTCTCTTGATGTACAGTACACGATTTTAGGCTTTTGGAGCCAAAAACCCTTCATCTTTCTCTCTTCTCCCTCTCACGGCTTCTAGCCGATTTCTTCACAAAAATTTTCTGGTTGACCGAAATTTTGAGAAGCAAATGAAGAAGAGTAGTGCTAGCACACACATGGGTTATATTATGGTGATAGGGAAACGAATTTGTGAGCATGGAAAGCTTGAAGCTTGGAGCTTCAATGGTGACATCCATGGCCGAATGAACAAGGAGGAAGACACCCTAAAACCGTGCAGTCCACTGTCACAGAAGCCATTGCCGAGCTATGAAGGGAGGCAGAAAACGCATCTTGTTTTTCCTAGCATCAAACCCATCAATGTGAGTATGAATTCCGCCTTACTCCTTGGTTGTATTCAACTCATTTTATGCATGATTTATGATCTTGGGACTTGATTGAAACTCTACAGAAGAGCCTCCGAATGGGTTGGGGGATGACATCCCCGCTTTTGATGATGATATGGCTGATTATGCCACTGGGAGAACAGTTGGGTCTCAGGCATAATTGCAGAAACTCTGTGACCAGGTAGAGTCTGTTACCCGTAAGATGAAGGGTAAAGATGAAGACTTACTAGACTATGAGGCGATGACCTTTGAGGAACAGTTTCCTGCTCAGTTCAGAATGCCCGACATGGCCAAATTTAACGGGAATAGGGATCTGAGGGTCCATCTCCGTCAGTATGTTTCAATTAAGAGTTCAGTGGGTTTATCCAAGCGCTAGGTCCAGAAAATGTTCGGGATGTCGCTCGAGGGGGCACCCGTAGTGTGGTATCACAGCCTTGAGAAAAAATTTAAAGAAGATTGGAAGGAATTGGAAGATGCATTTCTAAAACAGTATGTTACGGACTTGGAGATTGATTTGTCACTCCGAGATTTGGAGAACACTAAGCAGAAGCCGGAGGAGAGCTTCAAGGAATATGTAGACCGCTGGAGAGGTCAACTTTTGAAAATGCAGACTCGGCCTTCAGAGAATGACCAGATTAAGATGATTATCAAGGGTACTAAGCCCTCATTTATGGCAAGCTGAGGAGGATGACCTCCATGATTGTGGATTTCCGAAATTTGAGAGAGACTGTTATTGATATTGAAGAAGAAAAGGCTGAAAATAGAAAGTTTTATGGCCAGAATAAAAGAACTTTTGGGGGTCATTCTGAGACCAAGCCCACTATGGCCGAGGTCGCTACCGTCAGAAATAGGCGATTCTCCAATCTTGGTAGACCTATGTCAAAGGTGCTTGAGAAGTTGAAAGGACAAGGACTCCTGAAGCCTTTAGACCCTAGACCAATCCCAAACCCTGTGCCACACTACTTTGACCTGAACCAACATTGCCACTTCCACAAACAAAAAAGCCATGACACTGAAAACTGCCCTCACCTTAGGCATGAAATCCAAAACCTCATCGATGCTCACAAAATACCAGACCCAGAGAAAGAACAACCCAACACACACAGAAACCCTCTACCAAACTACCACTTTGTTCCACCACCCACCTACATGATCAACTCTGGCCAACCCAAAACCTTTGTCCTCCAAACCCTCAACCACCAAGCTTCTTACATGGATGACAGTGAAGAACCATAGGCCAAGGAAGAAGGCAGTGATGTGGATGATGGAGCTGTTCCTCATAGTCTATTTGATCCAGCATTTTTAAATAAAGACATTGATTTTGCTTGCTTGTTCGAACTTTTTTTCTCAACGATAATAAAGATGTTCATTTCGTTCACTTGCCTTAGCCTCTTCCTGCAATATGAGTATATTTGACAAAAGCATTAAACCTTGGTACTATGATACTTAACGATATTTAGAAGACGGGGAATCTTCGAAAAAAGCAAGCAGAAAAGATAAGATAGCCATTCAAAAAGTAGGAAATATAGGCATTGAGACTGCATATTTGGAAGGGAACGAGTTCACCAGGCCGATCAATGTTGACAAATTGAAGTTGTACTTTGCCAGAGGAAGGGAAGAATGGTCACCAGAGGATTTGGCAGAAGACCTAACCCAACGGGATAGAAAATTCACTCATACATGCATGCATACACGTAACCTATTTTGCATTTTTTTTTATGTTTGTTCTGTATTCACAGGTTTCAAAGAAGAAAAGAGAAATCCGCAAGCCAACCAGAAGCAGCAACAGTACAATGTCAGCAATCTTCAGGAATGAATCACAGGGGTGAGGCCCATATCAGTATCAGTCTGGGGGCGAGGCCCATATCAGCAGTATCAGTCAGGGGGCGAGGCCCATGTCAGTATCAGTTAGGGCCGAGGCCCATATCAGTATTAGCTTGGGACGAGGCCCATATCAGTATCAGTCTTGGGGCGAGGCCCATGTTAGTATCAGTTAGGGCCGAGGCCCACATCATCATCAGTTTGGGGATGAGTCCCAAGGCCGAGGCCTACATTAGTATCAGTTTGGGGATGATTCCCAGGGCCGAGGCCCACATCAGTATCAGTTTGGGGATCAGTCCTGAGGGTCGAGGCTCACATCCGTATCAGTTTGGGGGCGAGGCCCATATCGTTTTCAGTCTTGGGGATGAGTCCCAAGGGCGAGTCCCATGTCAGTATCAATTTGAGGCGAGGCCCAGATTAATCTGGGGGCGAGGCCCACACCCTTATCATAATCAATTTTGCCGGGTATGGTACTCTGGGAAAAAGACCCACAATTCAGGGAAGAAGACCCTTATCTCAACTCAAATCGGGAATAATACCACAGTTCAAGGAAAAAGACCTTTATCTCAACTCAAATCGGGAACAAAACCCACAGTTCAGGGAAGAAGACCCTTGTCTCGACTCAAAACGGGAACAAGACCCTTGTCTCGACTCAAAACGGGAACAAGACCCACAGTTCAGGGAAAAAGACCCTTATCTCAACTCAAATCGGGAACAAGACCCACAGTTCAGGGAAAAAGACAATTATCTCAACTCAAATCGGGAACAAGACCCACAGTTTAAGGAAAAATACCCTTATCTCAACTCAAATCGGGAACAAGACCCACAACACAACACAACACAACTCAACTCAAATTAGGAACAAGACCCACAACACCACTTAACTCAGATTGGGAACATAACCCAGAATTCAACTTGGGAACAAGACCCACTCGGTGGTTCGAGAATGAACCACCTCTCATCCACTCATTTCGAAGCTACATGGAAAGTTAAATGGCAGCTGGCGAGCCAGGTAAGTAAAAATGCATTGCATAGACTTTGATAGGATTGTCATTGTCACACACTACACAAGTCCCATCAAAGTGGGGCCGACTGTAGGCATTGCATTTTTGTAAATGAAACCCGATGATAAGTCTCATTTGGAGGCACTATCTTTTAAGTCGTGGAAGCCGTGGGAAACGGACGTCGGAAGGGAAGAGTCAAGAATTGACGTTTTGTTGGATTTAGTTCACGTGTTTATCTTCGGGTTCGCTTGTTAAACCTCCGTTTTAAAAATTAGGCTCGGCCCAAAAAACCCGCAAACCTTTTAATCTTGGCCCAAACCCACTCATTTAGCCAACACCTAACCCACCATCACCAAGCCCACACCCACCATCACCAAGCCCACACCCACCATCTAGGCCCACACGCCCATATCACCCTAAAATACATCCAAATTAAATCAAATATTAAATCAAATATTAATTAAATAATGTAATTGAATTAAATAAAATAATTAAACCATTTACCAAATTAAATAAGACATAAAATATAATTATACCAAATTAAAATATTGTAACTTCCTAACTTAAAATATTATATACTAAATTAAGAAATATTATGCCTAATAAAAATCAATCATAACCAATTAAATATATTGTATTCCTAATCTAAACCAATCAAATATTCAACCTTCCTAATTCACCAAAATTTGTCCCCCAATCAAATATATATTTTCCTTTTGTGACACTAATTAGATATTGCAAATCCCTATCCATGCAAACCCTAATTGAGAACTATAAAACACACATAAAATCAACCCTAAGACCTCTCTCATTCACACTCTCTAATTCACGGCAAACCAAATAACAGAAAATCAACCCTAGAACACAACAGCTCTCTCACGACAAACCAAAAGCAGAAAAATAAAAACCCACAAACACATAGCTGACCCTCACCACACTCGCCTCACTCCCCTCACGCAACACCCACGTAACAACAAGAACCCTTCTGCCTCACGCAACAATAAAACCCACAGACCAAAATCCCTTCACCCCTCACGTCATTAGCCCTTGGTCCACAAACAAACCTTCAGCGCCACCTATCTTTAGCCACTGCCTCACAATCACACGTAGTAGACCAAGACCCTCAACGCCATGGTCCATTCAACACATCATTGGCCTCTTTACCTTAGCGCCACTTGTACCGCACTCACAATCATGCTTCAGCCATCGCCACGCTCACATTCACCAGCCTCCTACACAGCCCTAAAGTAGCTACAAACGTGCCCCACCAATCAGCCTCTAAAACATTCCCATGACCACCAAAACTGCACTCTGAAAATAGTCCAGAAACTGTCCCGAAACCACATAAAAAACTGCTCAGATTCCCTCCTCAATACCGCCTAAAACACAAAAAATAGTAGCCTAAAACACCAAAAACAGTGACCAAAATACGGCAGCAAAACGAGAGTAAAACAGCAGCAAAATGGAGTCAAAACAGTAGCTTGAGTAGCGAAACAGCGAGGTAAAATGCAAACCAGTGAACCGGAAAAGTTGAGGAGCTTTAACCCTTCCGATCTCCGTGAAACGCAAGTCCGAAAGTCGACGAAAAAGGTTAGACCTGAGGGTATTCTTCACATCTGTTTTCAGTTGTATTTTTATTATTTATTGAGTTTCGTTTGCATGATTATTATGGAGTAATGCATGTTGTGGCCTTTGAAAAGATAAAAAATGCATGTATTGTAAAATGATGTGTGTTGTGGCCCTTGAATAAAATAAAAAGTGTGTTGCCTCTCGTGGTATATAGGATGGAAACCCGGACATAAATTTCATAGCCGATTCCGAATGGACAGTAGTATGATCTGTACTCGGGATACAACTCCACGTACCACTTGAGTAAACGGCGCATATTTCATTTTCTGTTGTGTTGATTTGTTTATTATTCACAACTTGATTTCCGCATGTTTTTTGTTTATGTAATGATGTGATCGAGCGCATGGGCATAGTAAGTCGGATTAAAGGTCCCCTATTTTGAGGGGTTAAAACATTTTACCACGATGCTTTGTCGCGCCGGTTGATGAATATTCGGTTGAATGTAAGATGTGTTCAATCGGGTATACGAAGTCCGATATCATTGTCTTTACTTTTTATATATGTATTGTGTTGATTGCGCATGGGCTTAGTAAGTGCGATTAAAGGTCCTCTATTTTGAGAGGTTAAAATCCTTTACCACGATGCTTTGCCACGCTTTTAGCCCGTTATTATTTATTAGATGTCATCTATTCATCCGTTCATATATGTGTCATGTTGTTTACTGCATTTTGGAGGTCACTGCTGTAACCCCGTTCGAACGCGTTTCGGAACGCCGCACGAACGCATGTTTTCTATCTGGTTCCGTTCGAACACGTTATCAAATGCTATACGAACGCGACCTTCTGTTTACCGTTCAAACGCATTTACGAACGCTTCACGAACGCGAATACACTGAATTGAGTCATTTGCATCACATGTCATGTATAATTGTTTCTTAGGTGATTTCTCTTATATCATGTAATCAATCATATTATTTGTATCCCTGGGTCTATCTGTTTGATGGGTTCATGAGATGGTATTCAAGCATAATTAGGTTATTAGTATGTCACTTGGTTCTTAGGCATGATTTAGCCTATTTGGTTGTTTATTTTCAAGCATGATTAATTATTTTGTTTTGCGTTTGGAATTTGCATTATGTTTAGGTTGTTCTTTGTTTTCCGCATTATATGATCGAAGCATGTTCATGAGATTACCGTGTGCTATTGCATGTTTTCCGTTATGATGATTACTTTCATGCATGTGAACTTAGAAGCATAATACTCTTGGAAATATGTTGCTTAGGCTTGGTAAGATTATTGCACAAATCATTTTATTACAAGTGGCATAAGTAAGGGACCATTCCGAACCCAACGGTTTGAGGTCTTCCCTTGCGAGGGGTGAGTGCGGCCTTAAATCTTTGTCCCGGTTCACACCGGGTGGCGACTCTATTATTCTCCGGTTTAGTCCCCCGCGGGCTACTCCGTACTCCCAACCGGGCCGCGAGCCCGGGATAGCATGTGTCGCCCAGTTTATGTTCCCACACTTGTGTAGTGTGTGACAGTGACAATCCTATCAAAGTCATGCATGCATTTTTACTTACTTACCTGGTTTTCCGACTGTCGTACTTACCTGCTGCTTTGCGAGATGCTTCGAACCGAGCTGATGTAAGATGATGGTTCATTTTCGAACCGTTACTGATGTGAGATGATGGTTCATTTCCGAACCGTTACTGATGTGAGGTGGTTCATTTTCGAATCGTTACTGAGTTGAGATTGTGGTCCATTTTCGAACCGTTACTTGATGGGAGATGGCTCATTTTTGAACAGTTACTGATGAGAGATGCCTCATTTTTTAACCGTTACTGATGAGAGATTGTCCATTTCCGAATCATTACTTGATAGGTGGTTCATTTCTGAACCGAACTGATGTGATGGTGGTCCATTTCTGAACCGTTACTAATGAGAGATGGTCCATTTCTGAACCATTACATGTTGAGAGATGGTTCATTTCTGAACCGTTACTGATGAGAGATGGTCCATTTTCGAACCGTTACTGATGTGATAGTGGTCCATTTCTGAACCATTACTTGTTGAGAGATGGTTCATTTCCGAACCGTTACTTGTTGAGATGGTTCATTTTTGAACCGTTCCTGAGTTGAGATTGTTTATTTTTTAACCGCTCCCGATTTGCTCGTCTTTGCCGCTCCTTTTTTTTTTCAATAAAAAACCTGCAACACAAAACAAAAATTGCATGCATGTGACATGTATGCATATATGCATGGATGTATTTCATATTCTGATGGGTTAGGCCTTCCTTGTGCTCTTTGGTGCCTTTTGCATATAAAAGTCTTTGGTCGCCCCATGGGCCTGCTTATAATTTCCTTATGCCAGTTCTATTATGGTGATTGCGCAGTTCTCTTTTGTTCATGGCTCAAGTTCCCGTTATATCTCGTATTCACGGGGTGGTAGACTGGTCGGCCCCAGTCTTGGTTCAGGTTTCTGCTCTCTACTGCTTTCACTAGGTCAAAGTAGATCATGTGATGGGACGTTCCATATCAACATACTATACTGCCTCTTACGAAATAGTTCTAATAGTTATACATATTGTTGCCCTCAAAGGATGCCCAGTGTCAAAACCAGAGAACCTTCAAAGAACTCGATACAACTCAAATCCGAGCGTTTGAATAAATGATCTGAACCAGACTCAAAGTGTGTGTGTGCAAAGCTTCATTTACAGCTTGATTCCTAGGTAAGCCGACTCAATGATTTCGTTTAAAAATTGGGTTTGATGGGTCAAACCAACCTAGATGTCTCAATTATGTTTGGCAATTGCTTTTCCGTGTTCACTGTGGTATGATTTACTTTTTCTTTTGTCTCTCTTTCTTTCTTTTTTTTAACACACCTACCCTTTAAGGTAGAATTTCTCCTCATGGTGATCCTAATACTCGCCCATGGGTAGCTTCACGCTTATCGGTTATAGGTGGTTCATATACTTTTTCGAGACATTTTTATTTTCAACCATACCACACATCATAACATAAGCAAATCAGGATAGACATCTAAGCAAACGGTCATTCACAAACCTACAATTTTTTTCACTAGTCATATTGTCGACTACTTAGGTTTTCACTGCTAAGAACCTATAATTAAATGCTTACGAGTCTAACATAGATCAACTACCCAAAGCATCAGATAAAAGCACATCAAGAGTTTATCGTTTCTAAGATTTCACCCTAAAGCAATCAATTTCATCATCAAACTTATGTCTAACTATTAAGGACTAAAAACAAGCAATCTTTCTTTTTTTTTTTTTTTATCTTTTTTTTTTCATTTTTTCTTTTCTTTTGTTCACAATGGTCTTTCTATCCTTGCCGTAAATTTTTCTGTTCCTCTTTCCTTTTCCCCAATATCCATGTTTGCTAAACTCTTCTTGACAAGTCTTCTTTTTTCTAACCCAACGGATATCCATGATGGCTTTTAAGACACAGGGGTTAACATGATGCGTGTATTCATGAGATGCATGAGATGTGTGCGATGTATGAGATATAATATGCATGTGGTTATCAAAAGCATAAAGGGACAACTTCTATAGGATATATGACTATGGTTCATATGAGGGCTTATAAGGACATGGATAAAGGCTCCCGCCGGCGAAGGTTGCCCACAACTAGGTCTCCCCACTCAAGGGTTCGAGCGACCAAGTGAGCGCACCTTTTTTATACCCTAAGGTACGTGCCAACGAGTGATGATACCATATAACGATCCGCCGCTTCGAGCGAAAATGACTTCACGATGCATGAATAACTGTCAAATGGATTCCTCTATTGAAAATTCCCCAGAGGGAGGGTGGAGCAAACTCTCTTAATTAACCTTACCTTTTAGGCTCTTATCGCTTTGGTGACAAGAATAAATAATAGATCCTTAAAATTAGTCCATCACTTTAAATATACTCCAAGGTAAGCTTCGAGTAAATGATTATCTAGATGTCTTCACAGTTTTCTTTTTAGTTATAAAAAGGTAGTGAGTGAAGGAAGACACCAAATCATTATCTAACTCTAATGATACCTTTGGTTAAATCAACTTTAGAGAAGGTTAACTAAAGCAAAAATCATAAACATTACAAGATATTGTTTCGGGGCCGATTCTCTATCCCCAGTGGAGTCGCCAGACTGTGGAACACAGAAATTGGCGACGCTGTCCTGGCTCGCGGCTCGATCGGGAGTACGGAGTAGCCCACGGGGGACTAAATTGGAGAAATAATATGGAGTCACCACCCAGTGTGAAATGGGAAATGATTTAAGGTCGCACTCACCCCTCGCAAAGGAAGCCCTCAAACCGTTGGGTTCAGAATGGTCCCTTACTTATGCCAATTGTAATGAAAAGATTTGTGCAATAGTATAACCAAGTCTTATGTAACACATGCAAGATAATGTAATCAACACGCATCGCACACCTATAAACGTAAACAAGTAAACATAAGGAAGACATATGCATAATTCCATAGACATATTAAACAATGAAGCGCAATAACGTAACTAATAACAACTATAAAAGCATTAATAATAAAAGAGAATAATTAGATATGTAATGCAAACGAGATGACCAAAGAAGCAAACATGCATGAAATATGATGGAAGGAGGTTTGTTCACTGTATGTCCGTTCGTCCGGTGTTCGGAAACACGTTCGAACGGTAAACAGAATACATGCGTTCGTGTAGTATTTGGAAATGCGTTCGAACAAAAGTGAGACAGAATGTGCACGTTCGTATAGCGTCCGGAAACGTGTTCAAACGGTAAACAGAATTCATGCATTTCGTGTAGTGTTCGCAAACACATTTGAACGATAATGAGACAGAATTTTCGCATTCGTATAGCGTTCGGTAACACATTCGAATGAGATAAGACCTGATGCATGGTAAAACAGAAAGCATGCGTTCGTGTACCGTCCGAAGACACATTCGAACGTGATCACCAAAGTGGTATCCAAATGAGACAAACACATGCGTGAATGTTTCTTGAGCGGTACATGGAATTGTATCCCAAGTACAGACCGCACTATCGTCTATTTGGATTCGGCAACGGAATTTACGTCCGGGTTTCCATCCGATATACCGCGAGAGACAACACTCAAACATAAACAAGGCATGAATGTGAAAATGAAAAATGAAAGATGACAACCAAGACAAAGACAAATAACGCAATCAATAGAAGAAGTGCACGGCAAAACATCGTGGTAAAGGTAGCCTTTAGGCATTTCCCTCGAATAAAGGACCTTTAACTTACAAGTTTAGCCCATGCGCATCAAGTAGCAATGCATGAATAAACAAATAAATAATATGGAACCTTGTATGCCCGATTGAACATATCTCACGTTCAATCAAACGTACTTCGTCCGGCGCGTCAAAACATCCTGGTAAAGGTAGCCTTTTAGGCTTTTTCCCCTTCAAATAGGGGCCTTTAAACCAACGCAATTAGCCCATGGGCATCAAGTAACAATGCATAGAAAATAAATAAAGCAATAATATGGGACCTCGTATGCCCGATTGAACATATCTCACGTTCAATCAAACGTACTTCGTCCGGCATGGCAAAATATCGTGGTAAAGGTAGCCTTTTGGCATTTCCCTCAAATGGAGGACCCTTAATCCAATGTGATTAGCCCATGCCCATCAAGCAACAATGCATGAACAAAGAAAAAAAAACATAGAAAATAAGAGGCGGAACAATAAACATGAAATTAAATA
>SKCR01027083.1:0-43725 GCA_019454045.1 Zanthoxylum bungeanum | reverse complement strand
TTGTTCACAAAGTCACCATGGAACTGTTCCATGCGCGTCTGGATGAGGGGCAGAGTGTCAGCCCACATGTTCTTCAGATGATCGATTTGATCGATCAATTGAGGCAACATAATCTCATCTTGAATGACATTCTCAGTAGGAGTGTCATTCTTGGTTCACTGCCAGCTTCATTTCGCCAGTTCGTGATGTACTTCAACATGCACAGGATTGTCTGTACCTACCAAGAGCTACATAGGATGTTTCTCACGGCAGAAGAGGACCTTAAGAAGGGAGTACCGACTCGCCCTCCTAGAACTACTTCTCTTTCGGCTTCTTCCCAAGGATGGTCCAAGGGAAAGAACAAGAAATCCAACATTTCCCACGTGTCACCACCTCACCACCACCTCATCGCCACGTCATCGCCACGTCAGCATCAATCATTGAGTATCTAATCCTTATCTGACATGTGGCGGATAAGAATCTCATTGACCAATCAGAAGCCGCCACGTGTCACAATAATTGAAGCCCAACTACCTCGCCATGTGTCACCTTATCAGCTTATCCAGAATCTTCAAACCGGTGAACCAGAGCGTGCCACGTCGACAAAAGCTGGCGTAGCGACGCTGAAGGCCCTGGCGTCGCGACGCTAGAAGCCTACCGAGGCCTATAAATTGAGCTCGAGATTTCAGAATTCATTGCACCACTCTCTCTCTTATATTCTATCTAAAGAGAGAGTTTCTCTCTCTACTTTCTTTTAGTTTTTAGTTTTTTTAGTTTTTAGTTTTGTAATTAATTTTAATTACGTGTTGTTAATATAGTAATTTATTTTTTTACTTTTTACAGTTTTACTATTTACCATTAGGAGGTAACTTCCCCAGCTAGGGTGAAAGGTAATTCTTTTACTGTTACTATTTAGATTAATCTCCCTTAAAAATAATATATTCACTATTTAAAATATTGACTTAAAAAGGATACCGCCAGAGTGGTCGGTTGGTAATTTATTTTAATCTGGTTTAAACCTGACTAATAAAGGATACCGCCAGATTGGTCGGTTGGTAATTTTATTTTGGTTCCGCCTTTATGGCTGGTTTATAGACAAATACTACCGCCTTAATGGCTGGTTGGACTTAATTTGACTTAATCAGGATACCGCCAGATTGGTCGGTTGGTAATATTATCACAAGTTTATATATTATTTTATGAGAGATATCTAAATTTTTAGTAGTAAAAGTAATTCCTTTTACCTTAGCATTTTATTTTATTGTAATTTACTTTTCAGTATTTACTTTACCGCATTTTTACTTTATGTCTTTTATTTTCAAGTTTTTACTCGCCCTAGTTATGTGTTGTAACTAAATTAGTTATCTGGGGTTGTGATGACTTTTAATATCACCGTTTTATAAGGGGTTAGATTATAGCTTGGGTAATATAAAGATTTATTTATTGAGTCTTAATCTTAATGCTTTATCATTAACTGGCCATTAATAAAATTGATCTGGTAAATCTAAAATGAACTAGACATAGGGATTTTAGGTTTCAGCCTTAGATTCAATAGCCCACGATCTTCCCTGAGGATATATAACCCTTTAATAGATTTCCTTACAGGATAGGAATATACCTGTTGGGCGGGGGTAGCCATAATTGGGACTTAAACTTAATGAATCCAGATAATTTGGTTGACATAGACATATGGTTCAATTGGGTTAAACTTGGTATTTGTGTCTGACCATCGACAAAGGCTTATACATAATTTAGTGTTCCAGGTTAATAAATCAATATATTACCCAACTTTAAGATAATCACTTCATCTTTAAAATAATATTGGAAGAAATCACAACCCTAGATAGTTTTTAATATTGAATTTTCTTAAAACCTATTTTCGACAATTTTATTTACTTGCTTTTAAATTTAGAATCGTCACCATTTCAAATCAATCAATCAACCTGTTAGATACTAGTAATCATTTGACCTCATAAAATTAATAGATTAGATATTAAGTCCTCGTGGGATCGATATTTTTATACTACTTGAACGATACGTGCGCTTGCGTTATACGTGTGTGTTTAAGCTCTGATCAATAATACTCTGACTAGGGAAATTTAATGATTAAACCTTCATGGATTGATATTGTCTCACATCATCTCAATCCAAGAACTAATCATAAGGACCTCCTATCATTTATACATCTTGGTGATCAAATCACAAATGATAAGAGAGCAATTTCCTTGGTCACATAGTTAATTTGTACAACAACACCATGATATGTACAAATAGTGACGCTATGGGTCATAACTGTCCAACAATCTCCCACTTGGCCTATAGCCAGTCACTCGAGTGTCCTACACCCGAACTATGTACGGTTCGCTCAAACTTCTGCTGAGAAATGCTTTCTTCAGCGGATTTTGATGATTATCATCTGATGCGATTTATTCGATCATCACATCACCACGATGTATGATCCGAACGAATCAGATGAATATCGAAGTATATATCTGGATCGTTGATGAGACCATTAATTCTTTAGCCTGCGTTGTAGCCTAGCTCAGCTGCTAACATAATTGTATCTAATCTAATTAGATTTATTATCAATCCAGAAAGCTTCTATTGCTGCCTTAGCTGCAGCAATAATCAACTTTTGTTGTTTATTCGGTAATAGTATCTTGCTTGGAAGATTTCCAGCTCACTGTTCCGTTATTCAAATATTATAGTTCCGTTGTTACGACTTATAGTCATTTTTATCGGTTAGGAAACTTGCAGCAGTGATCCCATTCACTTCAAGTTCTCCTTCTCCATAGTATAAGACAATATCCTTAGTTCCTCTAAGATACTAAAGGATGTTCTTAACATCAATCCAATGACTATCACTTGGATTGGCCCGATTGTGAATCCATATGCTCAAAGCGTATGAGACACCAGGTCACGTATATTTTTCAATGTACGAGTTCTCGGAGAGTATCAACAACTTTAAATCTATCCCAGTAGATCTTTATTCCTAGAATAAAGGTTGTTTCTCCCAAGAATTCAACGGAGAATTTTCTCGAAAGCCAAGCTTTCACCTATTGTATTATGGGAATATCATTTCCAAGAAAAGACATATTATCATTATTTAGGACTTTCAATATCAGTGCGCTCCCACTAACCTCCTGATATACACAAGAATCATTTTTGTTTTGAATTAAATCATATTCCATTATGATTACATCAAAACGATAATTCCAAGAACGCAATGCTTGCTTCAATCCATACATGGATTGAATAACCTGCAAACCTTGTTTGCTAGTTTTTGGTACGAAAAAACCGTCAGGATGTTGTAAACATCCTCCAAAATGTTTCCTTTAAGGAAAGCGGTTTTGGCATTACAGTTGCCATATTTCATGAATGAAACATGCAACATCAGCAAGCATTATCCGAATGGATTTACTGTGGCAACAAATAAAAGGTTTCGTCGTAATCGACACAATGTTGATAACGATACCTTTTCGCTACAAGCCTAGCTTAGTACGTTGGTATGTTCCCATCCATGTATGTCTTCCTTGAAGACTTATACAGTACCAATAGGCACAATGCCTTTTGGTACATCAACTAGTATCCAAACTAAGTTGATATACATGGAATCCAATTCGGACATCATGGCACTTTGCCATAATAGGGAGTCGATACCTTGTACCACTTCCTCATACGTAGTCAGTTCGTATTCCTCAATAAGATTGACATCTTTATGAGGTGAGATCAGAAACTCATACCCCAGGTTGTTTTCTGACTCTCTCCGACTTACGTGGTTCTTGTGTATTCGAAGATTATGGTTTAGTTTCATCCTTGATGAACTATTTGTGTTCCATTAAGGAATCGGTGCCTGGAATAATATTACTCTGATTTTCATCGAGTTTTACTTTCCTCCCACTTACCACTGCATATCGGTATTCCTCTTAGGAAAAACGCATGGTGAGCAACAATTACATTGTTCTCTTGTGAGTTGTATAAGTACTATACTTTGGTTTCCCTATGACAACCACAACTTAGGCACTTATCCGATTTGGGTTTTAGTTTGGTATCATCCAAACATATGCCCATCATCCCAAATCTACAGGAATGAGAAAACATAGTTTCTTTCCTGTTCATATCTAATATGAAGTCTGTCAAATAAATTTTTATGGAACCTTATTCCAAATAAGTTCTGCACTATTAATGCGTATCCGTTGAAGGAAATGGTAGCTCAAAGCGACTCATGATTAACCTTATCATGTCCAACAAAACTCGATTTTTCCGTTTGGACACACCGTCAAATTGACGTGTTCCGGGAGGAGTCCTCATTGGAAGAATACTATACTCTTTCAAGTATATGAGAAACTTATCGTTTAAGTATTTTCATCATGATCTAACCGTGATGGTTTTATACTTTAGCCGATCTGTTTGTCTATTTCGTGTCGAAACTCTAAAAGTTTCCGATTTGTGTTTCAAAAGAAACACATATAACCATAACGCGATGCCACATCCGTGTAGGTCACGAAATATTCATATCCACTTTTAGCCTAGCTAGACATGGGCCCACTTGCTTCACTATGAACTAGGGCTAACAGATCGGTGGCACTTACACTTTTACCAAGTAAATAGTGTTACAGGACTTTACCTAATAAACTAGATTCGTAGACTTTATTTGAATAGAATCAAATTTGTCCTAGTATCCACTCTTCAAAAGTGTGGATATACGAGTCTTGTTTAATTGTGTCCCAGACAACAATGCCACAATTAAGTCTCTCTTGATCAAATCAGTTTGAGCTATTTGTTTGTCATGTCATATGTCTGAGATTTATTTATATTCAAAATATAAATACTGTTAATCACATCTAATGTGTTTATCTCAATATCATCTTTATAAAATGAAACACTTTAGTGTTCTAGAATATAAAGGTAAATCCGCAACGGATTAAACACTGATATAAAGATAATGTTTCTAGTCAAACTAGTTACATTATAACAGTTTCCTAATTTAAGTACACACCCGAAGGGTAGTTCCTAAACTTAGGTATCTACGGTCAAAACAACGAATTTCGTCCCGTTTCTGATTCGAAGATAAATCTCAACTGAAGTCAGTATCCTGCTCATAGCAGATTCTGCACACCAGTACATATTTATGTACCACACTAAGTATTTAAAATCCAATTTTAATACTAGTAGTGAACATATTTATGACAAATATATTTGAAGTCAGAGCCTTGCTCGTCTTCAATTCCTTCATGTCTGCCTTGCCCAAATGGCAGTCACGCTTCCGCGATCCCGTTTGCCATATTTAGGCAGACATTTTGGGATATGTCATTTATCTTCCCAGAAGATTTTAATGATTTTGCCTTTACCCCTTTCACACCCCAGAAGCCATTGGGCAAACCTTGGCCTCCTAGAATGTTGAAGTAAGATGCGCGCCTTGCGCTTCTTGCCATATTACAAAATTTTGGCTTTGACTCCTTGAGTATAGCCATTAACTCTCCAAGAGTTTACTATTGCAATTTAGTACTTCTAAGATCTAAGAATATATCTATGAAGTTCCTTCAATTTCTTTATCATACTTTAATGATCTAATCCTTAGTTCTGTATAAGAAATTAAGGAGTCTATTTGGAAGCATAATGGATTAAGCACTAGAGTTATCATCACATGAATATTCCAAATATCATGCTCTACTATTTGCTCAACTCCGGGCTTAGGCCTAATATGTTATTTTATCAAATAAAGTAACTTATTAGTTTCCAGGACCATCATGAAATTTTTCCCAATTTGAAAATTAAAATCGTTTAAATACATTTTCCCCAGGATTATATTTTAAACACTAATCTTTCAATTTATCTTGATTCTAATAGTCCAACTATTTAATCAACGATTTAGGTACTATTTATTATAATGATTACTATAGTCCAACTATATAATCAACTATAATTTAATTGGTTAAATTCAATTATATTTATTACTATAATCCAATTATAAAATCAATTATTAATTGAAATTAGTTTGAATATAGTCCAACTGTTTTAATTAAAACAACAATTAAATATTTTTCTAACTAATAAATAATTTATTTGATGACGTATTGATATTGAGCGCGTATGACAAGTTATTAAACGAATATTGCAAATTCAATACTTGCCTCCCACTATTTTTCGGCGAGCCTCTAACCCTCTGTCGAGTACTCGGGAAACTGTGTTTCCTAGTGGGCTAGGATCCCGTTAAATGTCACATAATCATGACTTTTGCCAACAAATTGTATGATAATTAACTAGGTAGATCTCTAAGATCAATTGGATCTCATCCAATTCCTAGATCCAGTAGGGGGACATCCAAGTCCGAAACATATATCTTATATATGCCAATATATCCAATATATTGCCTAACCTTTTTCCTCTGAATCAACTAAGCCTTGGCTTTGGCACAACAAACTTAGTGATCCCAGTTAAGCGGAACCCATTGACCATGGACAGCTTCGTAATCAATGTCGATGGACAAGAAGTGGTCTTGACTTTGGCCAACAAACCACAACTTGGACAAGACACCAATATGGAACAAAGCTCTCGTGATTCAAACACATCCTCGATGGACAAAGGTCTTGACTTTGGCCAACAAACCAATGCCAGTCTTGGATCTTGAGTAAGAATCACTCAATGGAAGGAAAAACGCTTAATATTTTGTGAGGGTTTTTCGCATGCAAATTGGCAACCAATTTATTATCTTTATTAAGGTATCATCATCATACACCCTTAAACATGCATTCTAAACACATAATAAGGCGCGTAAATAAATATAATAATGATATGCGGATGGATACTTAACACATTGATCCTAGATTAAATATCTCCATTTCCTCTCTCCCGCTAGCACAAGTATTACTTCTACCCGTTACATAACACTTCTAAAGAAACCTCATTTACATTGAGGGGAATAGGTGAGAAGAGAAATACATAGAGTATGAAGGTAATAGGTTGGACACGCAGGTCCAATTAATAAATTCTAAATTTATTACAACAATTTCAAAAATTACCCCACCCATCTAATATCCATCTGATATACATTATTCATGCATCGCAATCATGTATTCACACAAGCATGTTATCAATCAATCTAATCAAATTAATTAATCTGATAATTAATGACCATCCAATGTTCAAACAACGATTTGATTTTGCTCGAGTTCGACTCGTTTTTCGAATAAGTACTCATAGTACGAATTCTTGAATTAAATTAAACTACAATATTAAATCCAATTTAACTTGTATTTAATACTAATTCGCTATTTAATACCAAATTAAATATTACACTTTATTAACGAACCTTTACGACTTAAATTCCAAATTTAATCGTTACGGGTCTCAAAGCCCGATTAACGTCCAACGTTAATTTAATTAAAGTCCAATGGGCTTTCAATTAATTTCATTAAGGCATGGACTTTTGGTCAACTTGGGTCAAACCCAATAACCAAAGCCCAATCAAGGAATAACCCCATAAGCCTAGAAATCAATTTAGGCCCAATTAAATTAATTAAAGGTCCATTAGTCGCATTTGGGCTATATGGAAACGGTTTTGGGCCCAATTGGATCCAACCAATTTAGCCTAAACCGATCTTTGTACAACCAAGCCCATTTAAGCCTATTTACAACTTTACAAGCCCAAATCCAATTTAAGCCCAATTAATTAAACTACAAAAATTCCAAATTTCATATTT
Organism: Zanthoxylum bungeanum; assembly: GCA_019454045.1. NCBI lineage: Eukaryota > Viridiplantae > Streptophyta > Magnoliopsida > Sapindales > Rutaceae > Zanthoxylum > Zanthoxylum bungeanum. Next base: position 36,043 of record SKCR01027083.1, on the reverse strand, counting down.
AATTAACCTAAAGTGTATAGCATAATTAATTACCCAAATCAATATTTCCAAAACACCAATTAGCCTAATTAATCATGCTTATTTAACAACAATTAGTGTCCAACACAATTGATCAAAAATCAAACCCAATTAACATGCTATTAGTCTCGGCTATGGTGGGATTTTGTCCAATTTCAAATTCAATCCAATTAATTCTCAAATCAACAATTCCCAATTGATCTCAACTCATCCAATGAATCAAAAAATCAAAAATACCAAGACATTAGGGCTTATAGTGTATTCGACCAAGCCTCACATTTTGGGGAAAATTGTTCCAAACCAATTTTTATGAAATTGATCCAATCATACTTCAATTCAACATCATTTAAGCACACTTAATCATCCAATTTCATCAAATCATGCTCAAACACATTTTACCCATTTTAACCCTAAATCCAAGTTTCATGTTTTTAACTCGCTCTGATACCATTGTTGGGAAATCTCTAAGTCCCGAGGATCGATTTTCAAGCAAGAAACAATATGTGAATACACGAAGAAGTTGCAGAATACTTACATTGAGCGGTTGAGCGATGCGACGAAGAACAAAACTCTTTTCTGCCCTCCTTGGAAGTCTCGGCAGTCCACTGTTTTGGCTCCTCCATTTTCGGTCCAAGCTCTAAGCTTTTGGGTGGTGATTCCAAGCTCACAAGTTGGTTTCCCTATCACCTTCGCAAGACTCAAATGGTGTGCTAGCACTTAGGAATTTTTGCCACAAAAATCCCTTATTTTCTCCTTGTGTTTCACGGTAAAACCAGAAGAAAAACAGAAGGAAAAACAATCATGAGGCCGTGAGAGAGAGGAAGAAAAAGTGAGAGAGAGAGTTGTTATGTGTTGGTTGATGGATTGTGTATCTAATACACAATTGAATTATTAAAATTCATTTACCAAAAATTGTATAAGCCTTTCCAAAAGTCAACAAGTTTTGGAGCCAAAATTTGGCAATTAATTGCTTCCAACAACTCACATCAACTATTCACATCACTCAATCAATCAAGTGACAAGTTGTCACATCACTCAAAGTGACTAATGATTTGACGCTTGATGTGACTAGCGATTTGACGCTTGATGTCACTTGTGTGCCGCACTCAAATTTGAAATGCGAATGCGCTCGCAAACACTCATAGGCTCGGGTTCGCTAATTCCAAATTAACGAATTTTTTGTTGCGACGTAATTAAATGATTATGCCAAGCGAAATCACTTTTCACATCGCTAACGAATTAATTCTAAATTAACTCATTCGCCCGAATTAAAATCTAATTTTAATTCCGCGTCGAAATCCAATTTCTTATAATATATCGAATATATTATTTTATCGATTAATTCCAAATTAATCGTTCTCTCTCTTTAAATGATATTTTATCCTAGATAAAATATCTCCACAATTAATCCCAGATAAAATATCTCCAAAATTAATCCTAGATTAATTTTCTCTCTCATCTAATTAATCCCAGATTAATAAAGTGCGAGTCATACGTCATCGGTGAATCTTCGGGAAGCGACCCATGAGATCCCCGGATATGTTGGCAGTAAATTCGGTCTTCGGACTATCCGAACACCTAAGTACCTAGTACTACGTTTGTACCGATTTACAAGACAAGGTTGGCTTTTAGCAAAGTGTCATGCCTACCCAATTCTCCAGAAACATCCTTACAAGAATATGTGATCTATATCAGGCATAGTATACGTAGTATTGCGTATTTCGATCCAGTATCGGATGTCACATGCTAGGCCTGGGGCTGGAATTTTGTCTTCCCCGTACGAAGCACATATCAGATCTCTGGTAACTAGTCTCTACAATCAGATAAATATGACCTAGTCATAATATCCCGATAGCTGCAGCATATAAGAGAACAAGTTCCGTATCCTACGTGACCATCATCTCCACTATGACTGGAGTGATACTTCTGTCTCGACATCACACCCAACACACTACGATTCTCAATTTACCCAGCAGAGGCGTACACAGAACCTGTTAAAGCCATGGATGACCTAAATCCAAAGCATATTGATTGTCGCAAGTATTAGCGGTGCAAGTCTCAGGTTAAGACAAAATACACCTACCCTGATTTCAGACTTCCATAGACACATAGTCATACTACCAATAGAATTCTGAGGGGTCTATCCAGAGCGAAACTATTTTCCGTACCATTGGTAAACACAACCTCCTATTACACTTGCATGAGTATCCTATACCCAAATATATGAGAAGTATGCCGTTATGCCCTCACAACATGTTGGTTATTATCTAGGTCCCAAGATCAAACAAGACATGAAATACATGTGTGAATACATCAACGGAGGTAGCGGAATACTCACATCGATCGGTTGAGTCGATTTGAAGACGAATCAAGGCCAAAATGCTCACTGCTTCATACATGAACTGCAGCAGTCCACTGTCCACTGTCTTCTGTTTTGAGCTACGAAACGGAGCTCCAAGCCTCGTCTAACGGATCCCGGCTCATGGGCGAACCTCCCTACCACCTTCGCAAGACTCGTAAGTGTGCTAGCACTTGATTTCTCACCATGAAAAACCACTCTTGCTCCCCTATTTGTCACGCCAAACTGGTTCAAACCAGTGAAGAAACTCACTGTTTTGGCGTGAGGAGAAGAGAGAAATTGAGAGATACAAAAATGTGTTAAGTTATTACAAAAGTGGTATAACATTTGTTTATATATTTTCCAAAAATAATAAATGTTTTTACCATTTAATTTGCTTTCAAAAAACAAATTAAATCTATTGTAATGTCCTTGAGTGTTCCACACTCCAAAGTCAAAAGTCCATCACAAGTCCATCAAGTCACATCTACTTTAATAAAGTGACATGTTGTCATTTCACATCACTCAAAGTGACATTTGATTTGACGCTTGATGCGACTAATGATTTGACGCTTGACGTGACTTGCGTCGCCGCACTCGAATTCGAAATACGAATGCGCTCGCAATCACACTCGGGCTCGGGTTCGTTAATTCCAAATTAACAATTTTTCCGTCGCGTCGTAATTAAATGATTACGCCTAGCGAATTCACTATTCACGTTGCTAACGAATTAATTCTAAATTAATTCGTTCGCCCGAATTAAAATCTAATTTTAATTCCGCGTCGAAATCTAATTTCGTTTAATATATCGAATATATTAATTTAATCGATTAATTCCAAATTAATCGTTATCTCTCTCTAGACGATATTTTATCCTAGATAAAATATCTCCGTAATTAATCCTAGATTAATTATCTCTCTCTTCTATAAATCCCAGATTATTTAAGAGTGCGAGTTATGCGTCATCGGTGGATTATCGGGAAGCGACCCATGAGATCCCCGGATAAGTTGGCAGTAAATACGATCGTCGGTGTATCCGAATCACGTACGTACGAAGTACTACGTTCTAACCGATTTACGAGACAAGGTCGACTCCTAGCAAAGCACCAAGTCTACCAATTCTCCGGACATATCCATTTAAGAATATTAAGATCTGTATCAAGCGTAGCATACAATTGTATTGTGCATATCGGCCCAGTATCGGATAGTCACGTGCTAGGGCTGGGGCTGGATAAGTGTCTGCCCCGTCCGAAACACATATCGGATGTCTGGTAACATAGTCTCTATAATCGGATATTCATGACCTGGTCACAATATTCCGATTGGATGCGCATCACTCAAGAGCACTAGTACCGTATCCTGCGTGACATCATCTCCACTATGACTGAAGTGATACTTCCATCTTGACATCACACCCAATACACTACGACTCTCTGATAAACCCAGAAGTGGTGTACGCAGAACCGGTTAAAGCCCTGTACCACCAAGACCAAAGTCTATCGATTATCGTAAGTATTAGCGATGTAAGTCTCAGGTTAAGACTATACACACCTACCTTGAATTCGGTCTCCCATAGACACATAGTCATAATACCAATGGGATTCCGAGGGGTCTATCCAGAGCGAAGCTGTTTCCCGTACCATCGGTGAAACACGACCTCCTATCACACTTGCATAAGTATCTGATACTTATATATATGAGAACTATGCCTTTGTGCCCTCACAACGCACACAAGTGCAATACTAGCCTATTCCGCATTATCGATGTCCAGTCTCGATAATACTCCGGCTAGGGATATTTAATGATTAATCCTTCGGGGACTGATACTGTCTCATATCATTCTCAATCCAGGAACTAATCATAGGGACCTCTCTTCATTTATATATATCTATGGTGATCTAATCACAAATGATGAGAGTGCAATTTCCTTGTCACATAGTTAATTTGCTACAACAACACAATGATCTGTGCAAATAGTGACGCTATGGGTCATTATGTCCAACACAACACGCACAAGTGTAATACTAGTCTTTTATGCATTATCGATGTCTAATCTCGATAATACTCTGACTAGGGAAATTTAATGATTAAACCTTCGTGGATTGATACTTCTCATATTATATCAATCCAGGAACTAATTATAAGGACCTCCTATCATTTATACATCTTGGTGATCAAATCACAAATGATAAGAGAACAATTTCCTTTGTCACATAGTTAATTTGTACAACAACACCATGATCTGTACAAATAGTGACGCTATGGGTCATAACTGTCCAACACATAGCTCACATTTTTTGGCCTTCAAAGGATTAACAAATAGTTCCTTATTTATAGGAAAGAGGTGGCTAGTTTTATTATGACATGAGTGGCTAGGATTATGCCTGTTCACCCAATTCTAGTGTATTCCCGAAATTCATTGTAGCAGTTAAGTTAATCACGATTTTTGACTTACTTCAGGTTTGCATTTGGAAAAATGTCAAACGTGAAAGTTGTAGGTTCGATCTTAGCTTTCCGAAAATATAAAATTCATAAAAATAAAAGATCATATGAAAAAGGTACGGCCACAATATTAAGGGTTATCCGTGTTGAATCTTAAAATAATTTCCGTATCGGAACTACGAGGAATTTATCGAATGCACAAAAAATAATTCCTAAAAGACATATATGCTTGAACATAATTTATATCATGTGTCATGCCTCCGATAACGTAATAATCATCGGCCTCTGACAACGTACAAGTCGTCGGGATTACCAAGTGTTACAAATTCTTCCCCCTTAAATAGGTTTCGTCCTCGAATCCCCTCTAATGTTGAACTTCTTAGGTACTTCTTGTTTTGAGGTTATCTGGACTCTGCTACTTCTACCTTCCTTTACATGCTTTCTGCTCTCCTGCTCAATAACTTAATACTATGTCTCTTGAGAATCTTCTATCCGGTATTCTCTATTTGATTCTTATCTTAACATCTAATTTGTGTACAATACCTCTCTTGTCATGCTTGCACATACTATTCTAAAGTTTTTGGGCTCTATTTAATAATTCCTTAAATTCTTGATTGAGAGATAATTCCTCATTATCATTCCATGAAACTTCCATTGAGTACACAATACTACCATTAGGCTATAACTATGTCTAAGCATCAAAGAAATCCCATTTCTAAACCTCTAGTTTATGCTCAACATTCTCTAACCCTATTCCCTACGTGAGCTTTTATTTCTTAAATTGGCACTATATACGTGGCCTGGCATCCCACACACCTTAGTTCCACTCATGTTTGATATCTCTTGTATTTCTTGCCATGACAACTTAATTCCTAAATATCATTTGGAACTTCTATTACCTTTCACGTTTAATGTATCAATATTGTACTTTCTTCTTTGCTGGTCCTTCCGAATCCCTAGAAGTACTAGTGCTTTCTATGGTTAGACTTTTTCTAATCCTACTAATATTCTGGGTGTAAATGTATAAAAGAAATAACCTTACTAAATATTTCCTTACTGTCACATACTTGGTCTAATTCTAGCTTTCATTCTCATAATTTAGCTAATTAACTCTATATTTTCTCTTCACTAAGCTTCCACTACTTATCGACTCTATTCTTCAAGTTCTCTTATCTCTGTTTATCTGTTGACTTAGGACCTCACAGCTCATGTTCAATTTCTTGATGTATTTCTAGCTTACTATTGTTTACCAATGGCTCTTATATTCAGGATATTAATCCTGAATAGATTCTCTGGTGGTCCTTCTTAATTGGCTAAGGTCTCTAGAACAAGGTGCTTATATTAAATCTAATTATACGTACACTGGTATTCCTCATTATGGTTACCGTCCATACTCATTTTGTACTTTCAAATTCGTGACTAGTATTAATCTGGTTAATCCCCTTTTTTGTACTAACTTGCTCTCTTTGCCTGGTTTCCCTCCATAATATTCTACCTTCAATAATTCTCAAGGTTTTATTCTATTAGGTGTTGTCTCGATCTCAACAATATCCGTATACCTAAGTTATATCTCAATGAATCTGTTTTAGGTCGTACTTTGCCTTATTTCTATGCCATGTATATTGCATGGGAACTTATGAGTTATACTCGCTACCTTCCTTCCGTTTCCGATCTTATGTCGACGCTAAGAAAGACTGATGTTCCGTAGTACTACTAAATTTAACCATCAAAAGTCTATCTTAGCATTTATGCACTTTTATCATTGTTTATCTAATATCTTTTTCCATTGTCGTCTTATCTCGGCAGTTTCATCTCTAGACATTTTACTTGTTGTCTTTTGTCTTCTTTCCTGCTCTTTTCTATACCTAGAACTCATGTGGTCTATGTATTTGTCTCATAATCCAAAGAATATCTTCTTTTACATGTCCATAGTCATGTCTAAAGCTGGTTCTTTTGTATTCTCGTCGTTGCTTGATTACTACTTTCTCTTTTCATCGTTCCGTCTATAGAACTTCTTTCCTAAATCTTTTACTTATAGCTATTTTCCTTTTCTATCCTTCTATTGTACTAAGTCTGAAGGTTTTATGTTTTTGTCTTTTTCCACTACACATTCACTTGTTTCTATGAGTATCTTGAGGCAATAATCGAAGTCCATCTTTGTTGTTGTTGTATAATAGGGGTTGGGTGTTGGTCTACTCTAAGCTTCCCAAGATCATTGCAAGCAAGAAAATAACATGTGAATACATTCAAAGGAGGTGCGGAATATTACTCACATTGATCGGTCATGATGCTACGAAGAACAAAAATGAACTGCCCTCCTCCATGAAGCTCGGCAGTGAGCTGCTCAAAGGGTGAACTGCACGTCAGTGGGTGGTTTTCCTCCTCCAAGAATCAGCCATGGATGTCCTTTGAAGCTCTAAGCTTTGTGATAATCTTCTATGCTCACGAACTCACTACCCTATCACCTTGGTATGCCTCCTAGAGTGTGCTAGCACCTTGATTTTGCAACAAAATCACTCCTTACTTCTCTTCATTTTTTGTCAAACCAGTGAGAAGGAAGAAGAAGATGGCCTTGTGGCCGAGAGAGAAAGAGGAACAATTTTTGGCTCCAAAAGTGGTAAAACCGTGAACCAGGAGAGAGATGAGGGAAAAAGAAATGTAATAGGTTTATTATTTGTTTTCCAAAAACAAATAAAACATATATACCAAAAACTTTTTCCGAAAAGCAAAGCATTAAATGCTTGTCAATCAATACACATCAACTCACATCAATCAATTGTCAACTTGTCACATCACTCAAAGTGACATGTGATTTGACGCTTGATGTGACTAATGATTTGACGCTTGATTTGACTTGCGTGCCGCACTCGAATTCGAAATGCGAATGCGCTCGCAAACAATCCCGGGCTCGGGTTCGCTAATTCCAAATTAAATGATTACGCCTAGCGAAATCACTATTCATGTCGCTAACGAATTAATTCTAAATTAATTCGTTCGCCCGAATTAAAATCTAATTTTAATTCCGCGTCGAAATCCAATTTCGTTAAATATATCAAATATATTATTTTACCGATTAATTCCAAATTAATCATTATCTCTCTCTTTAATTGATATTTTATCCCAGATAAAATATCTCCGTAATTAATCCCAGATTGTTTACATGGAATCCATTTCGGACTCATGACATTTTGTCATAATTGGGAGTCGATACCTTGTATCACTTCCTCATACGTAGTCAGTTGGTATACCTCAATAAGATTAACATCTTTGTGAGGTGAGATCAGAAACCCATACCCCAGGTTGTTTTCTGACTCTCTCCGACTTACGCGGTTCTTGTGTATTCGAAGATTAATGGCGATAGTTTCATCCTTGATGAACTATTTTGTGTTCCATTAAGGATCGGTGCCAGGAATAGTATTACTCCGATTTTTCATCGAGTTTTACTATCCTCCCACTTAGCACTGCATATAGGTATTCCTCTCAGGAAAACCGCATGGTGAGCAACAATCTAATTGTTCTCTGGTGAGATGTATAAGCACAATACTTTGGTATCCCTATGATAACCTACAATTGGAACTTATCCAATTTGGGTTTTAGTTTGGTATCATCCAAACATATGCCTGGCATTCCCAAATTTCCAGGAGTGAGAAACTCGGTTTCTTTCCTGTTCATATCTAATATGAATTCTGTCTAACAGATCTTATGGAACCTTATTAAAAATAAGTTCTGCACTGTTAATGCTTATCCGTTGAAGGAAATGGTAGCTCAGAGCGACTCATGATTAACCTTATCATGTCCAACAAAATTCGGTTACTCTGTTCGGACACATCGTCAACTTGACGTGTTTCGGGAGGAGTCATCTTGAAAGAATACTTTACTCTTTCAAGTATATGTTAGAAACTTATTGCTCAAGTATTTTCCATTACGGTCTTACCGTATCGGTATAATACTATAGCCGATCTGTTTGTCTATTTCGTGTCGAAACTCTAAAAGTTTCTGATTTGTGTTCTTCAAAAGAAACACGTAACCATAACGCGATGTCACATCCGTAGAGGTCACGAAATATTCATATCCACCTCTAGCCTAGCTAGATATGGGCCCACTTGCTACACTATGAACTATGGCTAACAGATAGGTGACATTTACACTTTTACCAAGTAAATAGTGTTATAGGCACATTGCCCAATAAACTAGATTCGTAGACTTTATTTGACTGGAATCAAATTAGTCCGAGTACCCACTCTTCAAAAGTGTGGATATACGATTCTTGTTTAATTGTGTCCCAGACAACAATGCCACAATATATTTCTTCTAATCAAATCAGTTCGAGCTATTTATTTGTCATGTTATATATTTGAGATATTATTTATATTTAAAATATAAATATTGTTATTCACATCTAATGTGTTTATCTCAATATCATCTTTATATAATGAAACACTGTAGTGTTCTAGAATATAAAGGTCCACCCGCAGCGGGTTAAACACTAATATAGAGATAATGTTCCTAGTCAAACTAGTTACAAAATAACAGTTTCCTAACTTAAGTACACACCCGAGGGTAGTTCCTAAACTTAGGTATCTACGGTTAAAACAGCGACAGTCGTCCCTTTTCCAATTCGCAGATTAATCACAATTGAAGTCAGTATCCTGTTTAAAAACAGATTCTGAACATTAATATATATTTATGTACCACACTAAGTATTTAAAATCCAATTTTAATACTAGTCATGAACATAATTATGACAAACATATTTGAAGTCAGAGCATTGCTCGTCTTCTATTCCTTCATGTCTGCTTTGTCCAAACGGTAGTCACGCTTCCGTGATCCCGTTTGCCACATTTAAGGCAGACATTTTGGGATATGTCATTTATCTTCCTAGAAGATTATAATGATTTTGCCTTTGCCCTTTTCAATATTCCAGTAGCCTTTGGCCAAGCTCGGGTTTCTAGAATATCGAATTAAGGTCCGACTAGCGCTACTTGCCTAATTGTAAAGTTTGACTTTTATCTCATTGAGATTAGTCATTAACTCTCCAAGAGTTATCAATTGCAATTTTAGTACTTCTAAAATCTAAATATAGATTTATGAATATCCTTCAATTTCTTTATCATAATTTTAAGGATCTAATCCTTAGTTCTGATTCAGAAATAAGGAGTCTACTGCGAAAAGCTTAATGGATTAAGCACTTAAGTTATCATTACATAAATCTTCCAAAGATTATGCTCTACTATTTGCTTAAGTTCGGACTTAGGCATAATATGTTATTTTATCAAATAAAGTAACTTATTATTTTTCAAGACCATCCTGAAATTTTATTCCCAATTTGAAAATTAAACTATTTAAACACATTTTCCTTAGGATTATGTTTTAAATGTCAATCTTTCAATTATATCTTGATTTTAATAGTCCAACTATTAATCAACGATTTATGGTACTATTTATTATAATGATTATTATAGTCCAACTATATAATCAAATATAATTTAAATTAATTAACCTCAATTACATTGATTACTATAATTCAATTATAAAATCAACTGTAAATTGAAATTAATTAATTCAAATATGTTGATTACTATAATCCAATTATATAATCAACTATAATACAGTCCAACTGCTTTAATTAAAACAATAATTAAATATTAGTCCAACTAACATTTAATTTATATGACGAATGATATTTGAATGAGCGCGTATGGCGAGTAATTGAACGAATATTGCAAATTCAATTATTGCCTCCCACTATTTTTCGGCGAGCCTCTAACCCTCTGTCGAGTACTCGGGAAACCGTGTTTCCTAGTGGGCTAGGATCCCGTTAAATATCACACAATCTTGACTTTGTCCAACAAATTGTATGATAATTAACTAGGTAGATCTCTAAGATCGATTGGATCCAATCCAATTCCTAGATCCGGTAGGGGGACATCCAAGTCCGAAACATATATCTTATATATGCCAATACATCCAATGTATTACCTAACCTTTTTCCTCTGAATCAACTAAGCCTTGGCTTTGGCACAACAAACTTAGTGATCCCAGTCAAGTGCGACCCATTGACCATGGAAAGCTTCGTAATCAATGTCGATAGACAAGAAATGGTCTTGACTTTGACCAACAAACCACAACTTGGACAAGACACCAATTTGGAACAAAGCTCTCGTGTTTCAAACACATCCTCGACGGACAAAGGCCTTGACTTTGGCCAATAAGCCAATGCCAGTCTCGGATCTTTAGTGAGAATCACTCAATGGAAGGAAAAACGCTTAATATTATTTGAGGGTTTTTCCCGTGCAAATTGGCAACCAATTTATTATCTTTGTTAAGGTCTCATCATCATACACCCTTAAACATGCATTCTAAACACATAATAAAGCGCATATGAAAAAATAATAATGATATGCGGATGGATACTTTACACAATGATCCTAGATCAAATCTCTCACTTTCTCTCTCCAGCTAGCACATGTATTACTTCTACCTGTTACAAAACACTTCTAAAGAAACCTCATTTACATTGAGGGGAATAGGTGAGAAGAGAATACAAAGAATAAGGAGGTGATAAGGCTGGACACGCAGGTCCAATTAATAAATCAAATTTATTACAATAATTTCTAAAATTGTCCCACCCATCTAATATCCATCCGATATACATTATTCATGCATCGCAACCATGTATTCACACAAGCATGTTATCAATCAATCTAATCAAATTAATTAATCTGATAATTAGTGATCATCCAATGTTCAAATAACGATTTGATTTTGTTCGAGTCAAACTCGTTTTGCGAATAAGTACTCAAAGTACGAATTCTCGAATTAAATTAAACTACATAATTAAATCCAATTTAACATGTATTTAATTCTAATTCGCTATTTAATTCCAAATTAAGTAATACACTTTAATAATGAACTTTTACGACTTAAATTCCAAATTTAATCGCAACGGGTCTCAAAGCCCGATAAACGTCCAACGTCAATTTAATTCAGGTCCAATGGGCTTTTAATTAATTTCTTGAGGCGTGGACTTTTGGTCAACTTGGGTCAAACGGATAACCAAAATCCAATACGGGAGTTACCCCATAAGCCTAGAAATTAATCTTGGCCCATTAGGCCCAATTAAACTTTAAAGGTTCACTAAGTCGCATTTGGGCTTTATGGAAGTGGTTTTGGGCACAATTGGATCCAATCCATTTGGCCTAAACCCAAATTTGTACAACAAAGCCCAATAAACCCAATAACAACTTAACAAGCTGTAACATCCCCGATCTGGGAGATGTTACCGGTAGGGGATAGCTGTACTACCCCATAAGCCTCTGACTAACTGATTGTATTCTAAACTATATGAATGCCATGTCATACATGAAGACTATAACTAAATCAACATAAAATACTTTTATTACTCATAAATGCATACTCGGAAATACTTCTTTTTACAATACTTTAATAGACACTTATAATGACTACCACAACACTAATGCATTAAAATACTTTGACTTTGAACTTGACTCTTATGCTTTGTGACTCTGTACTGGTGGACTCCATCCCTAGTGACTGCATCGGTATCCGTCCTCCCGAGCTTGTCCTCATGAAATCCCTATAAAACAGATAAAACTGGAGGGGGGTTAGATCGTCATACGACCTAAGTGAGTGGACTAAGAACTGAAAACTGATAAAAATCTTTTAGCTTTAAAATCATGTTTTCAAAACATCTTTACATGAAAACTTTGTATTTCGGAAAACTGCCTTTAAAACACTGATTTCTGAAATCTATTACTGAATATCCAGTATTTCTGAAAACTATTTTCCAAAATCTAAGTTCTGAAAACTATGTTCTGAAACTCCGAAATCTGAGTATTGAGAATTTGAAAACTGAAAACTCTTCCTTGTACTTCACTCTAAATCCGTCTTTCTAAATTCTTTTCTAAAACTCTTTTCTGATAACTGAAAATTGAAATCCTTTTTTTCTGAAAACAAAATCTCCGCCCGTAGGCGCATCTCCGCCCGAAGGCGCATCTCCGCCCAGGAATGTACCATCTGAGCGCTGAGGATCCAGGGGCGTCCCCCCAGTCCTCAACATGTGCACATGCTCTCTGTATCCGTCAATTCCATCTGAAATAGTTACATACTGGGGTGAGGTTTTACCTCATACCCCGAAATAAATAAAAACTCATGTTTTAAAACTTTTCTGTGTAAAGCACAACTAAAACAAAGCATAAAACATAAATATCATGTAATAACAGCAATTAAGAAGTCTAACGCCCTAAGGCATAAAAATAAGTCTGATATCAAAATACGATATGAAAATCAAGTAAAAAGGAAAGTGTCCACTCACTGTGCTATGGTAAATCGAGAGCGATTCACGGCGTGAGCTACCTCTTAGTATCCTGGCATCAATCTAAGATCAATATGATCGTTAGTTTGCATAACTCGAAATATCTTCATATGACATAACATAATATACAATGTATGGATACACAATCTTGCTGAATATTGATGATATCTATGGTATCTATGAATTTCACGGACTTAGGTTTGGAGTTACACAAGTGCGGTAGCGGAAACTTAATTTATTCTAACGGCAAGAAATTTACAGTTTGTAGACCAAATTTGAAATTTCGCCATAATTAATTGGGAATGAATCTAAGGCTGAAACTTTAATAAAATGGTCCTTAATATGTCTAGTTTATGTTGGTTTTTACGGATCTCAATTCCGACTTCAGAAACTTAACTTATAGACCGAAATTCAAGGGCTGTCCAACAGAAAAACTGGGCACTAGGGCAGCAGGTCGCCCAACTTCAAAAATTCGTTCCGACCTCGTCTTAAGTCCAAAAATTATAATTTTGGATATGTTACTTCCTTATGTGTCTCAAATACCCAGAATTTTACGGAACTTGATTTCGATTTCTAAAACGCAAATTATAAAGTTTTCTTTACACCTTGTTCTGTTACCACAGAACCAGTAGTTTACTGCAGTGCGGCCAAGTTTGAAAATTCGGTACGACTCCCTCTGAAGTCTAAAAATTCTGAATTTTGAATATGATATTCCCCTATGTTTCTAGTTTACTCAGAATTTCACGGCTTGTCAAACGGATACCTAAAACTCATGTTATAACCTAAATACCACAGCCTGTCCAGAAAGTATAGCATATCAAACTCACTGCCAAGTTCTCATTCACTACTCAAAACATCATCTTTTACTCAACTTCACACACATCCAACCTTCAATTCATTTCTTTATTCACTAAATCACTTACTAACATTACTAAATAATTCTTTAAGCATTTCAAACTAATTTAGCCAACATCATCACCCATTTCTCTACTTCATTCTAACACTTCCAAGCTACCACCCAACCTTTCATACATCATTACCACTTCATTTTATCATACTTTATTCTTCCATTAATCAATAATCAATCTCAATTTACACACATAATTCATATGGTTTATATAACCCAAAACTCAAAATCTTAAACTCAAATATCTAATAGCCAAAACATCACTCTTAGAATCATATCCTCATCAATTTAAACTCAAAACATAATATTATCATCATCAAATCATCCATTTCATCAAGAATAAAAACTCAAGATTTTGGGTTTTGGATTCTTACCTCTATTTTCTTGGGGTTCTTTTAATCTTCAATCTTCCATGGATGTCAAGCTTCCTTACTCTTTTCTTTTCTTTTCCCTTTTCTCTTCTTCTTCTTCTTCTTCTCTCCTTCTTCTTCTTCCTTTCTTCCCTCCCTCTTCTCTCGGTTTTCCCCTTTTTCTTTCTCTTTCCATTTCTTTTTTTTTTTGAGTCTTTAGTAATAGGGAATAGTTGCCTCTTTATATAGTGGACCTATGGGATATATTACAAGTTAAAGAAGAGTGTAGAAACTTTGAGAAGAATTTAGATTCTTACACTTTGGTCCGAAATCACTATTCACCCAGATTTTGTTTTGCGTTTTTGACTCGGTTCTGGTCCGAATTTGGAAAAATATTTAACACGAAAGTTGCAGGTCTTGGTCTAAGATTTCCGGTGATATAAAATTCATAGGTAGTAGTAATATCTACCGGTCGTTACAAATTCTTCCCTCCTTAAATAGGATTCGTCCTCGAATCCTCTTTGGCATCTAACTCGTGGTTTCCTTGATCTTCTAGTCTCTATCCTTTACTGGCTATTTAATCCTTCTTCCTAGGTCCTCGTTCTGTAATAATCCTGTTGAGTACTATTTGACTATTGTCCTTCTGTTCTTTCCACTATTCTTTATACTCTTGTCTCTAAGACCTCTTCTTTATAGACCTTCACTCATGCCTCATGATTCCTTAACGTAAACAAACTCTCAATAGCTGGTTTCTTGGTTTCCATTGAGGATTCTAATATCTAATACCAATACTTAATGTTTCTCCATTTCGTTTGTCCCTCTTAACCTTAGAATCATTTCCTACATTGATTGTATCTCATTGATTCCTCTTTCCTAATCTTTTCCTTGTAGCCCTTATTCTTTACTTCATTTTATCGATTAGTATAGACTTCCTTGGTCTATTCTGTCTTTCTTACATTGAGTTTTCTCTTTACATACTTATTACAATCTTAAGTTCTTGCCATTCCTTGATTACTATTTTGTCCTAACCTGACAACTTCCTTCCCGTCTTCTCAAAGTCCTATCTGATCATCTGCGAACTACATTTGATCTTTTCTTTTCTATTCTTCTGTCTCACGTCTCTCGACAGCTGCTTTGTATTAACTTATTTTGCCGTTCCCGCGCTATAATATAAACCTACCAAACCACCCATGACCCGCGGTTAAACCATCCCAAACCCGTAGTGGTTTGGTCTCCTTAAGCTAGGGCTGGGTTTCTTACGTAATTCCTCGCTGATTCTTTCTTAGTATTCTTTTTATTTTTCCTTTATTTTACTAAGAGCTTACTTAACCTATGTTATATCCTTGGTCTATATCTTACTTGTCATACTGGTATCAATCATTTTGTTGATTTACTTTTCTGTTTCATTTTCTATCTGCACCTACTATAGATCATATTCTTTTCCTTACTTGAAGGATATCTGATTTCATATGTCCTTGGTTATCCTTAACACTGTCATTTTCATTCTTATCCCATACTTAAGTATCACTTCTTTTCTTGTTACTTTTGTACTTGCTTCTGGAGTACCTCAAGGTTATACTTCAGGTTTACCTTTGATATGAGTATCGATCAAGGGTTGGGAGGGTGGGAGTTAATCTTGAGACTCTTCTGTGGTGGTATTTCGATGACTTGTATCTTTTCCTAAGAATTTCGTGTACACCTGTCTGGACCCTCTTTTATACTGGATATTACTACTAAAACTTTTTTGACTTATCTTTCCTTACTCCAGGTTCTTCTTTTAATCATTTATTCACTTTACATCCTATACAAATCCTTCTAGAAGCATATTCCTTATGTTACTTAGCTTCCTTCGATTACTACTACTATAATCTCTATATTATCATTCTTAAGGAACTTATTCTGTTATGAAGATTCCCTCTTAATCTTAATCTTCATACTCCTTATTCCTTGCTCTTTTGAAAACTCTATTCTCTTCAACTACTAAGGTCATACTCTACTCTTTTCCTAAAATCCTTCTTAATGTCATATGATCTTTGATAAATTGGTTATTCCTATTTCTATGAATTATCCGCTATGTTCTTTGTACTTACGTCCTTGAGTTCTTAAATTTTCTATAAAGTCTTCTACGTTATCTTCTCTTATTGTTACATTGAATATCCTTTCGTATGCTCCTTATCTAACCCTTTTAATTGCTTTCCTTACATTCTTGCAACTTCTTAATCCTTCTTAACATAATTTCTTGGATTCTTCATATTTGTAAGTCCTTATAACGCTCCATTAGATTGCGACACGAAGTTCATTACTCTTTTAATTACCCTGAAGTCCTTATTCATTTTATCGTCTCTAACTTCTTTTCTTATTCCACTATTCGTACTAAATCTTCCTACCACTTCAGTTTCCTTCTTACTAGACGCTATGTTGAATTCCCAACAATACCATAAGGTCATTCTTATGATAATTTCCTTTATTAAGTTCTAGGATTCTACAACTATCGTTGATTCAATCATTTCCTTGCTAATCCATATAATCCTCATTCTATCAGCATATTCTGTTTCCCTACCATACTTCGTACTATTAAAACTATTTGTGAGTCATTCTTCTATTGTTCCTTAAATTTCAACCTTCTCTAGCTATAATACTTGATTTGATCACTTTGTTCTATCTTCCATATTAATATTCTTGTCACTTTCTTAAATACTTCCAATCTTATAAATTCATTCTTATCCTTATACATTCCTACGAATCCTTACTAACTCAGCTCGTCTGTGGTTTATACAATATCTGACATTCTTAATCTGTGAACTATCTTAAGTGTCTCATTCTTTATACTCTCAAAGCTTCTTTGGTGGATGTTTCTGTCAAAGTCCTGTTTAGCTCTTAAATAGAATTCCATTGGGTTTCTCTCACGATTGTCTATACTAATGGGGACTATTCCCATCTCACTAATCTTTTTCTTCACGCCTCGGAAAGTTTCTTTATCCTTGTTCTAATACTTTATGTTCTGATGGATGTTGAGTTCTTATAAGGTCCCAAGAATCATCAAAATCAAGCAAGAAATGCATGAATACTTCAAAGGAATAAGGCGGAATTCATACTCACATTGAATGGTTTGATGCTAGGGAGAACAAAATCCATTTTGCTCCTTGTTGAAGCTCGGTTTTGACCTCCAAAAACAGCAGGGACTGCTCGGTGGGGGGCTGTTTTGATGCTCCAAAAATCGGCCATTGAAGACTCCATTGAAGCTCCAAGCTTCAAGCTCCAAAATGGTTCCATGCTCATGTGTTAGTTCCCCTATCACCATAGTATAAATCCATGTGTGTGCTAGCACTTCTCTTCTTCTAATTCTCGGCAGAACTGCAGAAAACAGAAGCAAGAATTCGGCTCCAAGCCGTGAGAGAAGAGAGGAAAGAGAGGAGGGAAAAAGAAATTGGTTTCCATGAAACCCTATTCACGTAAAAATGGTGAGAGAGAGAGAATAATAAAAGAAAATGTATTATTTATATATTTATTTTTATTTTCCAAAAACAAAAATCAAATACACAAAACATCTCATTTATTAAAAGTCAAAAAGCAAAAGTCAAAAAAACCAAATGCCTTTAATGCTTTTCAACTACCACATCAATCACTCAAATCAATCAATCAAATTGTCACATCACTCAAAGTGACATGTGATTTGACGCTTGATGTGACTTACGATTTGACGCTCGATTTGACTTGCGTGCCGTACTCGAATTCGAAATGCGAATGCGCTCGCAAATAATCGCGGGCTCGGGTTCGCTAATTCCAAATTAAAGAATTTTCCGTTGCGTCGTAATTAAATGATCACGCCTAGCGAAATCACTATTCACGTCGCTAACGAATTAATTGTAAATTAATTCGTTCGCCCGAATTAAAATCTAATTTTAATTCCGCGTCGAAATCCAATTTCGCATAATATATCGAATATATTATTTTATCGAATAATTCCAAATTAATCGTTCTCTCTCTTTAGTTAATATTTTATCCCAGATAAAATATCTCCGCAATTAATCCCAGATTAATTTTCTCTCTTCTAATTAATCCCAGATTAATTAGAGTGCGAGTTATACATCATCGGTGAATCTTCGGGAAGCGACCCATGAGATCCCCGGATATGTTGGCAGTAAATACGGTCGTCGGACTATCCGAACACGTAAGTACCTCGTACTACGTTATACCCATTTACAAGACAAGGTGGGCTTCTAGCAAAGCGCCATGCCTACCCAATTCTCCGAAAATATCCTTATAGGAATATCAGATCTATATCAAGTGTAGTATACCGAAGTATTGCGTACTTCTGTCTAGTATCGAATGTTCAAGTGCTAGGCCTGGGGCTGGAATTGTGTCTGCCCCGTACGAAGCACATATCGGATGTTTGGTAACTAGTCTCTATAATCGGATATACATGACCTTGTCATAATATCCCGATAGCTCGAGCATTTAAGAGAACAAGTTCCGTATCCTACGTGACCATCATCTCCATATGACTGGAGTGATACTTCCGTCTTAACATCACACCCAACACACTACGATTCCCAATATACCCAGTATCGGCGTACACATAACCGGTTAAAGCCCTGGACAACCTCAACTAAAGTATATCGATTGTCGTAAGCATTAACGGTGCAAGTCTCAGGTTAAGACCAAATACACCTACCCTGATTGCAGATTCCCATAGACACATAGTCATACTACCAATGGGATTTCGCGGGGGGTCTATCCAGAGCGAAGTTGTTTCCCGTACCATCGGTGAAACAAAACCTCCTACTACACTTGCATGAGTATCTTATACCCAAATATATGAGAACTATGCCGTTGTGCCCTCACAAACGCGCACAAGTGTAATACTAGTCTTTTACGTATTTATCGATGTCCAATCTCGATAATACTCTGACTAGGGATATTTAATGATTTATCCTTCGTGGACTGATACTGTCTCATATCATTCTCTGTCCAGGAACAAATCATAGGGACCTCTCATCATTTATATATCTAGGTGATCTAATCACAAATGACAAGAGTGCAATC
The DNA here is from genome assembly GCA_019454045.1 of Zanthoxylum bungeanum. NCBI lineage: Eukaryota > Viridiplantae > Streptophyta > Magnoliopsida > Sapindales > Rutaceae > Zanthoxylum > Zanthoxylum bungeanum. Next base: position 16,607 of record SKCR01027083.1, on the reverse strand, counting down.
TCCTATGTCACATAGTTAATTTGTACAACAACACCATGATCTGTACAAATAGTGACGCTATGGGTCATAATTGTCCAACAATGGAACCCATTGCTCATGTAAAATAGGTATGAGATATACTCCATCGGGATAACTTCTTTAACTGGTATCTCGAAAGAACGAAGATCTGGGTAAGTCGGGCTCTATCTATCGGTTTCTTTAGTTAGGGTAACTAACTACCGTTTCGGTCACCACTCATCTTATTTGACTATGGGTCTGAGTTCGTAAAATCTAAAGTCTTTATATCTCTATGGCATCTAGCATCTATTTGAAGATTGCACGATCGTCCTTAGCTTTCTTACTTCTTTATTTTACAACGGTCCTTGATACTAGAGGGAATTTGCTACTGCTACGGGGTGGTTCAGAAAAATATAGGTTCAACTCGGAGGGATCTTTTTGAAAAAGAAGGGTATCTTACAACACTCATCTTTAGTACTAGTTTTACTATTGTCCTCTATTACTTAACTCTATGTCTCTGATTCATACCACTTTAGATTTCGTCATTTTTTATGTATTTTTATTTCTCTATCTCTATCTACCTCTGTGTCTTACTTCTGCTTCCCTAATACATACTCTATGTCCTTGCTATAGATTTCGGCTATCGCACTCTATTTACGCTTCATACAGCTGCTTTTGTTTCTTCAAACTCTCTTTATCCTCATAGGTCTATTCCTGCATATTCTCATGGGTTTCCACTGACTCTGGGCTGATCTGTTTTCCAAGTTCATGGGTAAACTCTTATCCGATCTCTCACGGTCATCTATGCCTATGAGGTAGGCTCTATTAGGGCAACTCTCTAATCTGATGTCACTGAAGAGTTTGAAGACAGGATAGTTTAAGGTTTTATCTCTATTAGGTTACTAGGGGTAAGGTAACTAGCCATTTCTGCTTTGCACTTAAGGATAGGGGTCGCGGTTTGGGTATCTGGAGTCGTTTAAATCTTTTTCGACATCTAAGTCCATTAGAGCTCTCAATACTGTTCTGAGTTTCTTACTTCTGTTGTCTCTCTAGCTATTCTTTGTTACCTGGGAAATTCATCCTCTATAAAAAGGTTTCGAAGGCTATAGAATTCTTTGAAAGGATTTTCCTAAGGAAGAGGACAGCCTTACTTCTACTGGACAATTCTAATACTTGCTGGGGCTTTGTCTAGTCTCTATTCTCTTGGCTACTATGGGTTCTTATACTTTCTTACTGATCTGATCCTGTATCTCTATCTTTCTTATTTCTGAATTCTTAGTCCTCCTTAGGCTTTCCTTACTTCTTTTCTTCTAACTTTTCTTGTGTTTTCCTTATCTTCCTTTGGGACATATCATCTGGTTATCTAGCCTATTCAAAACTTCGGAGAATAGTCTAAGATGACTGCAGAATACTCCTTAACTAGAGTGAGAAATAGGAATTCAAGTAGCTGGGAAAATATTTACTAACCTGTCTGAGAAGTTTGAGGACGTACTCGAGGATCAGATACTGGAGAGGTAGTGCCTCATATACGGGTATCCCGGACATACATCGTATACAAGACCCCAGCACTCTGTCCACTGCAGTCACTGACTCGCTGGACCATGCTCTGATACCATCTTTGTAACATCCCCGATCTGGGAGATGTTACCGGCATGGGATAGCTGTACTACCCCATAAGCCTCTGACTAACTGACTGTATTCTAAACTATATGAATGTCATGTCATACATGAAGACTATAACTAAATCAACATAAAATACTTTTATTACTCATAAATGCATACTCGGAAATTTCTTTTTACAATACTTTAATAGACACTTATAATGACTACCACAACACTAATGCATTAAAATACTTTGACTTTGAACTTGACTCTTATGCTTTGTGACTCTGTACTGGTGGACTCCATCCCTAGTGACTGCATCAGTATCCGTCCTCCCGAGCTTGTCCTCATGAAATCCCTATAAAACGGATAAAACTTGGAGGGGGGTTAGATCGTCATACGACCTAAGTGAGTGGACTAAAAACTGAAAACTGATAAAAATCTTTTAGCTTTAAAATCATGTTTTCAAAACATCTTTACATGAAAACTTTGTATTTCGGAAAACTTCCTTTAAAACACTGATTTCTGAAATCTATTACTGAATATCCAGTATTTCTAAAAACTATTTTCCAAAATCTAAGTTCTGAAAACTATGTTCTGAAACTCCGAAATCTGAGTATTGAGAATTTGAAAACTAAAAACTCTTTCTTGTACTTCACTCTAAATCCGTCTTTCTAAATTCTTTTCTAAAACTCTTTTCTGAAAACGGAAAATTGAAATCCTTTTTTTTTTTTTTTTTTTTTTTCTGAAAACAGAATCTCCCCCGTAGGCGCATCTCCGCCCGTAGGCGCATCTCCGCCCGTAGGCGCATCTCCACCCGAAGGCGCATCTCCGCCCAGGAATGTACCATCTGAGCGCTGGGGATCCAGGGGCGTCCCCCCAGTCCTCAACATGTGCACATGCTCTCTGTATCCATCAATTCCATCTGAAATAGTTACATACTGGGGTGAGGTTTTACCTCATGCCCCGAAATAAATAAAAACTCATGTTTTAAAACTTTTCTGTGTAAAGCACAACTAAAACAAAGCACAAAACATAAATATCATGTAATAACAGCAATTAAGAAGTCTAACGCCCTAAGGCATAAAAATAAGTCTGATATCAAAATACGATATGAAAATCAAGTAAAAAGGAAAGTGTCCACTCACTGTGCTATGGTAAATCGAGAGCGATTCACGGCGTGAGCTACCTCTTAGTATCCTGGCATCAATCTAAGATCAATATGATCGTTAGTTTGCATAACTCGAAATATCTTCATATGACATAACATAATATACAATGTAAGGATACACAATCTTGCTGAATATTGATGATATCTATGGTATCTATGAATTTCACGGACTTAGGTTTGGAGTTACACAAGTGCAGTAGCGGAAACTTAATTTATTCTAACGGCCAGAAATTTACAGTTTGTAGACCAACTTTGAAATTTCGCCATAATTAATTGGGAATGAATCTAAGGCTGAAACTTTAATACAATGGTCCTTAATATGTCTAGTTTATGTTGGTTTTTACGGATCTCAATTCCGACTTCAGAAACTCAACTTATAGACCGAAATTCAAGGGCTGTCCAACAGAAAAACTGGGCACTAGGGCAGCAGGTCGCCCAACTTCAAAAATTCGTTCCGACCTCGTCTTAAGTACAAAAATTCTAAATTTTGGATATGTTACTCCCTTATGTGTCTAAAGTACCCAGAATTTTACGGAACTTGATTTCGACTTTTAAAACGAAAATTATAAAGTTTTCTTTACACCTTGTTCTGTTACCCCAGAACCAGTAGTTTACTGCAGTCCGGCCAAGTTTGAAAATTCGGTACGACTCCCTCTTAAGTCTAAAAATTCTGAATTTTGAATATGATATTCCCCTATGTTTCTAGTTTACTCAGAATTTCACACGGCTTGTCAAACGGATACCTAAAACTCATGTTATAACCTAAATACCACAGCCTATCCAGAAAGTATAGCATATCAAACTCACTGCCAAGTTCTCATTCACTACTCAAAACATCATCTTTTACTCAACTTCACACACATCCAACCTTCAATTCATTTCTTTATTCACTAAATCACTTACTAACATTACTAAATAATTCTTTAAGCATTTCAAACTAATTTAGCCAACATCATCACCCATTTCTCTACTTCATTCTAACACTTCCAAGCTACCACCCAACCTTTCATACATCATTAGACCAGTTCATTTTATCATTCTTTATTCTTCCATTAATCAATAATCAATCTCAATTTACACACATAATTCATAGGTTTATATACCCAAAACTCAAAATCTTAAACTCAAATATCTAATAGCCAAAACATCACTCTTAGAATCATATCCTCATCAATTTAAACTCAAAACATAATATTATCATCATCAAATCATCCATTTCATCAAGAATAAAAACTCAAGATTTTGGGTTTTGGATTCTTACCTCTATTTTCTTGGGTTTCTTTTAATCTTCAATCTTCCATGGATGCCAAGCTTCCTTACTCTTTTCTTTTCTTTTCCCTTTTCTCTTCTTCTTCTTCTTCTTCTCTCCTTCTTCTTCTTCCTTTCTTCCCTCCCTCTTCTCTCGGTTTTCCCCTTTTTCTTTCTCTTTCCATTTCTTTTTTTTTTTTTTGAGTCTTTAGTAATAGGGAATAGTTGCCTCTTTATATAGTGGACCTATGGGATATTTTACAAGTTAAAGAAGAGTGTAGAAACTTTGAGAAGAATTTAGATTCTTACACTTTGGTCCGAAATCAGTATTCACCCAGATTTTATTTTGCGTTTTTGACCCGGTTCTGGTCCGAATTTGGAAAAATATTTAACACGAAAGTTGTAGGTCTTGGTCTAAGATTTCCGGTGATATAAAATTCATGAAATTCCGAGTTTGTATGAAAAGGTTATGCCCACAATACTATATATAGTACAAAAGGGCATACGGTACAGTTTCTTATCGGGACCTCGAAAATTTTACCGATCGTTCCCGAAGTCTTTTCATAACTGTATTTGAATCCCGTCATGATTTATTTTATATTCCTTTGTCTTGTACGCAAAAATATCGTCATATGTAGTAGTAATATCCATCGGTCGTTACACAAGCCCAAATCCAATTTTAAGCCCAACTAATTTAATTCAAAAAATTCCAAATTTCTCAATTAAATTACCTAAAGTGTATAGCATTATTAATTACCCAAATCAATATTTCCAAAACACCAAATTTGTTCAATTAATCATGTTTATCATTAATAAAACATGTCCAACACATTTTGATCAAAATCAAACCCAATTATTCATGCTCAAAGTCTCGCCAAGGAGGATTTTCATGTCTAATTTTATATCCAATCCAATTGAATCCAAATTAACATTAAATCAACATCCCAAATTGTTTTCAAGTCATCCAATGAATCAAAAAACAAAAATTCCAAGACAATTTTGGGTTCATAATTTTCGACCAACACAAGCAAAATTTGGGAAAATTGTTCCAAACACTTTTTCATCAAATTGATCCAATCAATCATCAATTCAAAAACATTTAAGCATACTAATTCATCCAATTTCATTAAATCATGCCCAAATTCGTTTTGCCCAATTTTAACCATAAAATCAATTTCATGCTTTCAAAGGCTCTGATACCATTGTTGGTCTACTCTAAGCTTCCCAAGATCATTGCAAGCAAGAAAATAACATGTGAATACATTCAAAGGAGGTGCGGAATATTACTCACATTGATCGGTCATGATGCTACAAATAATAAAAACGAACTGCCCTCCTCCATAAAGCTCGGCAGTGAGCTGCTTAAAGGGCGGACTGCACGTCAGTGGGTGGTTTTCCTCCTCCAAGAATTGGCCATGGATGTCCTTTGAAGCTCCAAGCTTTGTGATAATCTTCTATGCTCACGAACTCATTGCCCTATCACCTTGGTATGCCTCCTAGAGTGTGCTAGCACCTTGATTTTGCAATAAAATCAATCCTTACTTCTCTTCATTTTCGGTCAAACTAGTGAGAAGGAAGAAGAAGATGGCCTTGAGGCCGAGAGAGAAGAGGAACAATTTTTGGCTACAAAAGTGGTAAAACCGTGAACCAGGAGAGAGAGGAGGGAAAAAGAAATGTAATAGGTTTATTAATTTGTTTTCCAAAAACAAATAAAACATATATACCAAAAACTTTTTCTAAAAAGCAAGGCATTAAATGCTTGTCAATCAATACACATCAACTCACATCAATCAATTGTCAACTTGTCACATCACTCAAAGTGACATGTGATTTGACGTTTGATGTGACTAATGATTTGACGCTTGATTTGACTTGCGTGCCGCACTCGAATTCGAAATGCGAATGCGCTCGCAAATAATCCCAGGCTCGGGTTCACTAATTCCAAATTAACGAATTTTCCGTTGCGACGCAATTAAATGATTACGCCTAGCGAAATCACTATTCACGTCGCTAACAAATTAATTCTAAATTAATTCGTTCGCCCGAATTAAAATCTAATTTTAATTCCGCGTTGAAATCCAATTTCGTTAAATATATCAAATATATTATTTTACCGATTAATTCCAAATTAATCGTTCTCTCTCTCTTTAATTGATATTTTATCCCAGATAAAATATCTCCGTAATTAATCCCAGATTAATTAAAGTGCGAGTCATACGTCATCGGTGAATCTTCGGGAAGCGACCCATGAGATCCCCGGATATATTGGCAGTAAATCGGGTCGTCGGACTATCTGAACACGTAAGTACCTAGTACTACGTTTACACCGATTCACAAGACAAGGTTGGCTTCTAGCAAAGCGCCATGCCTACCCAATTCTCCAGAAACATGCTTACAGGAATAAGCGATCTATATCAGGCGTAGTATACGTGGTATTGCGTATTTCGATCCAGTATCAGATGATCACGTGCTAGGCCTGAGGTTGGAATTATGTCTGCCCTGTACGAAGCACATGTCGGATGTCTAGTAACTAGTCTCTATAATCGGATAAACATGACCTTGTCATTTTATCCCGATGACTGCAGTACTTAATAGTACTAGTACCGTATCCTACGTGACCATCATCTCCATATGACTGGAGTGACACTTCCGTCTTGACATCACACCCAACACACTACGATTCTCAATATACCCAGCATTGGCTTACACAGAACCTGTTAAAGCCCTGGACGACCTCAACCAAAGTATATTGATTGTCGCAAGTATTAGCGGTGCAAGTCTCAGGTTAAGACCAAATACACCTACCCTGATTTCAGACTTCCATAGACACATAGTCATACTACCAATGGAATTCCGAGGGGGTCTAATCCAGAGCGAAGCTGTTTCCCGTACCATCGGTGAAACACAACCTCCTATTACACTTGCGTGAGTTCCTATACCCAAATATATGAGAACTATGTCGTTGTGCCCTCACAATGCGCACAAGTGTAATACTAGTCTTTTACGTATTTATCGATGTCCAATCTCGATAATACTCTGACTAGGGATATTTAATGATTTATCCTTCGTGGACTGATACTATCTCATATCATTCTCAATCCAGGAGGAAATCATAGGGACCTCTCATCATTTATACATCTAGGTGATCTAATCACAAATGATAAGAGTGCAATCTCCTTTGTCACATAGTTAATTTGTACAACAACACCATGATCTGTACAAATAGTGACGCTATGGGTCATAATTGTGAATTATCTATGCTCATTGATGGTATGGTTAGGTATCTATACACTTACTAGAGTAGGACTATTGGGAAGAAAATTCATCATTTGTTCTACCGGGACCTTGGTCGACTACTCCATGTCTCGGGGTTCCACAACTTATATCAACTATGTTGAGGTTTCCATTTACGCTACTACATTTCCGCTATGTTATTTATATGGCTGAATGGACTGAACTTTCTTATCACTCCCTCATTTTTCTTATTATTTCCAAATTCTATCTCTTGGCTCTAGGTTATACTGTCGAGGCTAATGGTAACTCATTCTTAAGGGCTTCTTCCAAACTTATGCTCTTTATCATTGCTATAGGCTATAACTATGCCGTTTAATCTTATTGTCTTTACCGATACTCTTGTTATTCCTGTATGACTCCAACCTCATGGGTTTATCTGTTGAATCTCAGATGGATTCCTACTAGCATCGCCTGATTTATGGGTTTCTTTTTAGTACTGCAAACTTGCCATCTTGACTTGTGTCGAGTTTTTTTCTCTTCTATCCTTAGAAACCTCCTTGGTTCCTTTCTGGGTAAACCACCTCTTGAGGTCTGCTATCCCTGTCTCAAAATACAGTATTATGAGTATTGGGTTTTCTTTACAAATACATTTATCTAAGTTGGTGAATGATGGGAAGAAATAAAAATCTCAATGGATGTCGGCATCCTTGTTATGATATTTTGTGTCCTGGTAGAGTCTATTACTCATGTAAGGTAGGTATGAGATAGACTCCGTCAGGACCGTTTCTTTCACTGGTATCGCTGATAGATGAAAATCTAGGTAGATTGGGACTTTATTTATCGGATTCTTAAGTTAAGGCAATTAGTCATTTCTATCTACGACCTTCACTTATTTGCCTGTCGGCCTGGGTTGGGGATCTAAAATCTCTACACACTTATTGGTATCTCTTGTCTATTAGAACTCCCATGTCTAATCATGATTCCTTGCTTCTTTTATCTTTCTAACTATCATTCATTACTCGGGAAACTTGTTATATATATGAAGTACTTAAGGATATTGGGTCTATTTGAAGGAATTTTCTGATGAGGAAAAGAGTCTCCGTAGGAAGGAAGAGATCTTACTCAGGTTTATTTAGCATCTTTTATTTTTGCTCAGGCTCACTCTGTTCTCTTTACTACTATAAGTTATGGTGTTTCCTTATTTATTTGTTTATATATCTTTATCTCTTATTGTCTTTGGTTGCTTGGACATCTATGTATCATTCTTTACTTTTCTTATAGATTTCTCTTCCCACCCCGTTGCGTAACTATTCTTAGAACTTTACAATCTGTTCTCATAACTCATCTTGAACTTCTGTTGATAAGCCAGAGTAACTAGAGAAGGATTTTCTACTTGAATAAGGCTTATGGTTACTTTATTAGGAAGATGATTTAGATAGCTTAAGGAATTTTACTAACCTGTCTATAAGACTTGAGGACGTACTCGAGGATCGGATACTGGAGAGGTAGTGCCTCGCATACGGGTATCCTGAACATACTGCGTATACAAGACCCCATCACTATTCCAACTGCAGTCACTGACTCCCTAGACCATGCTCTGATACCATCTTTGTAACATCCTCCTTCTGGGTATGCTAATGCCAGAGAATTGGCTGTATTATCCCCCTGAGCCTATACTCTGACTTTTGACTTTGAACAACCACTATTATTCTATTTCAAACACAACTCATATGTGGGTCCATTGCCCAACTTAATAATCACCATAAAAGATGTAATACAAATTTCATCACTGTTTAATCAACATTACCTTTCTGTATAATTCTGTCCCTGGACACCGTATCACATTATATAGACAATCTCAATTAAACCGAATGTATGACACATGACATTTCTTAGACTTTAACTGAAATACAGCTCTAAATCGACCTGGTGGACTCTATCCCTCCAGTGACTGCCATTAGTATGCATCCTCTCGAGCTCATCCTTGAATTATACCTGCAAAGCAAGAAACTGGGAGTGGGGGGTTAGATCGTTTGAACGACCTAGTGAGTGGATAGTTTAAATAAAAACTAATTCTTTCTGAAAATTCATAGTTCTAAAAACCGAAATCCTCCTAGAAAATAATCTTTTCTAAAATCTCTTCTTATCTGAAAACTCAACTATTTCTAAAAATCTTTTCTGAAAGCTCTTTTATTAAACTCATCTTTTCTGAAGAATCTGTTTCTGGAAATCCGTTTGTGAAATTCTATTTCTAAAAAATCTATGTCTGAAAAATCTGTATCTGAGAATCTAGCGCATATAGGCATTACGTATCACCAACCCCCATATGCAAATCTGGCGCTTGGGGGCGTCCCCCCGTACGCAAATATCTGATGGTATTAGGATGTTACGTCTCACCGTCCCCGAGCCATAAATCAGGTACATAGGTGCGGATATATGTTACCTTCCAGACTCAAAATCTGAGATCTATGGGCATCAATCATCCATAGTCCTGAACTGTGAGTGCACAAGATATATGTGTTCGTCAATTCCATATCTGAGTCAAGTTACGTATTGAGGTGGGTTTTCCCCTATGCCTCGAAACCATAAAACTCAAGTTTTTTGAAAACAATCTTTCTAAAAATCATCAATCGTAAAATAACTGAAATCAAAGTTTGGCTAATGCCCTATGTGCTTTTAAATGTAAGTCTTACTTCAAAAAAATTTAAATAAAACCAATTTGAGAAAAATGGTCCACTCACAGATTAGCAACTATTGCCAATGATCCTGAATGCGACTGAAGAGGTTCCTGCGGAAAACTGGCCCATCCTGTAATCGAGTATGGTTAGCATATATGAACTAGAAGCTATTCATTTCATGGATAAGATGAATGTCCATGCATGCTAAATACGAAACCCTTAGGGCGTCTTCCTAACATCTTAGGATAAAATTAGAAACGATAAAAATTTGATCCTGAGAAGAGTCACGCATCGCGACCCAGGCATAGCGCGTCACGATGCTCATACCAGCAGATCGAGGCAGAAAGTATTTCCAGATTCATGTCGCAACGTAAGAGGCTGGGCGTCACGACGTTGCTCTTTCATCGCGACTCGCTACTACAGCATCGCGATGCCCTTACGTCCAAAATCGAAGTAGAGGGCACCTCAAAGGTCGGCGTCGCGATGCATGTCTGATTCAAAGCCTTCGCTCACTTCTCCATAGCCAATTCCCAAAGTGCAATTCCAACACTATAATCACTTATTATTTAAAACAACAAAAATCAATCCCCCACACTTACATCATGTATTGGCCAAAGGCCTTTCTTTCCACTTGAACTATCCAACTTAATAAAACTAGAATCATGCTTAAACATCAATCCAACACTTGAGCTAACATCATTCAATCATCAATGGAAACAAGAACAACCACCCTCTTAACTAGGTGAAAATCAGCCCTCATACCCCTTTTATACCTTAATATTAATTTAACCAAAACTTAAGCACAATTTACCCTAATCAACCTCATAAACATGTATTGATGCTTGGATTTTGCAAAAAATTCTCAAATCATAAATCCCCAATTCTTAGGATTCCTATATGAACATGTAAGTGAAGAATGGATGATTTCTATCTTGAATAAGGGGAAGAAAGAAGAAAAAATGACTTACTTGACCAATAATAGCTTGGAAATTCACTACAATTCCTCCAAAATGTCAAGAAATTGAAGAAACTTTGAGAACCCTTTGGAGCTCCTAGCTCACCTTTTTTTTGCCTTCAAAGGGATGAGAAAATAGTGCCTTATTTATCGGAAAGAGGTGGCCAATTTTTTATGAGATGAGTGTCTAGGATTATGCCATTTCACATAATTCTAGTGTATTCTCGAATTCACTGTAGCAGTTACATTAATCACGATTTTTGACTTACTTCTGGTTTGAATTTGAAAAATGTCAAGCGCAAAAGTTGTAGGTCACGATCTTAGCTTTTTTGACGATATAAAATTCATAAAAATTGGAGATCATATGAAAAAGTTACGGCCTGAATATTAAGGACTGTCCATATTGAATCTTAAAATAATTTCCGTATCGGAACTACGAGGAATTTTTCGAATGCCCAAAAAGTAATTCCTCAAACACACATATGCTTGAACATGATTTATATCATGTGTCATGCCTTTGATAACGTAATAATCATCGGCCTTTGAAAACGTATAAGTCGTCGGGATTACCAGGTATTACACAACAGAGATCATGAGATATATAGTCGTGTATCCCTCTCTCACTCACTATTTTAAAATTAAAGGTTTTTACTTAAAATATATAATATTTTAATCCACTAATTCTTATTAGTCCAAACTAATATTTCACTTATTAGATTATCATATATGTTGATATGAAATGGTGAAGATTTGACATGAGTTATGAATAAAGAATAATAAAAAGTTAATAGATTCGAATTTGTAATAATTTAGTAAATATGATAAACTGGCAAAATGTTTGACTTGTTTGTTGTAATACCAGCATGGGTACTTACTGATTTTTTAAAATTAACACCAATCCAGTTTGCTAGTTTTGCAGGTTGGCTTTCAGGTGGGTTAACCATTTCAACTTTGGAAGACATGCTTGAGGCGAGGATCACCCGAGTGGCAGTCACCCTCACAAGAGTCATGGGATAAACTTTAGAAAATATAAGACTTGGGATTAATATTTTATTTATTGTGCTGAGCATATTGTTTGTAAATATTGAGTAAATTTTTTGATTTCTTATGTCGTTGTGGGCATAACCCTCGAGTGTTGATAGATGATGTGGGCACAGAGCCCTTAGGTTGTGGTTTGATGAGTTTTGTGTGGACCTGAGGTCTTTTTATTGGTTTGATGTTTTCTTATATTCCGTTTGATGCTGGACTGTGATCCAAGTTGTCCAGTTTTAGGATACATCATGCCAAATTTTTGGTAAATTCGGAGGCTTATGGAGATGGGTCAATCCTGTCTCATGCCAGTAGAATCTTACCTCTGGCGGGGTGTTACAGTTGTGGTATCAGAGCAAATGTTAGGGTGTCGATGACTGCTGCTACAAGGTATCCTATCGTCTGAGTAAGTTTTCTATTACGTATAGATCATATAGGTCTCATGTTTGTAATTTGACTTAAATTGATTTTTGGTATATGTTATAATTTGCTATGGTTTTGATTGATGTGGGTTATTTAGGTTATCTGTATATGTTTGTGTACTATGAATATATGTATGTGTATATGTGTACTAAGGTAAAATATGTAGTTTATATAGGTATATGTATAAGTAAGTAATGTGAATTACATGTTTTTTGAGGTACGAGTAATTCTATGATGTTGATAGTCTGAATTGTGAACTTATATTTTGAACCATGTTTTGAAAACGTGATATTTGATTTTTGAAATAAAAGTATTTTGAAAAGGAAAAAAAAAGTAAAGAAAAGAAAGAAAATTTGAAGATGTTTTGATTTTGATTATAAAGATAAAGAAAATATTTCCGCCTCGACGCTTGATTTACTTTATCATGTTTTGAGATTTATCGATATGTTTCCGTCGGGGTGCTTGATATTATGTTTCTGTCTCGGTGCTCGAAAATGATTTTGATGTTTTTAAACTGTAAAACTTGTTTCCGCTGAGATGCTCAAAAATCCGTTTCTGTCACGATGCTTGATGATTTTATGTTGTTGACCCTCTGTGGCGCTCGTATATGTTTCGCTCCGGATTTACCCCTGGGGCGCTCGTTATGGGGTCCAGACCATCAGAAAATGGCTGGCCCATTGTCCTATCGACATGGTCCGTACACTGTCTAGTCTATGCGCGCCACTGAGCAGTGGATGATCGGTATGTATTTTGAAAAGTTTGCATTCAAGATTTATTTTTTATTTACATATTTATGTTTTTTTTGGGGGAAAAATGATTTCAAAAGAATTACATTTTGATTTTGATGCATTTCGATATTTTCATAATATTATACGATATGATATGTTTTCGTCACGGCGCTAGTATATAGTTTTTTCTTACAGTTTTATTATTTGATTTGACATGTTTCCGTTGTGATGCTCGTATAGGGGTTTGCCCAACTACAGTGGGCCGACTCGACCCTCTGTCGACATAGGATCGTTTCATTCATTGTTTGATATGTGCGCGTGATTCGGGCATTGGGCACTCATTTATGTTTCGTCCAGTGAGTTATGATGGATGCTCGATATGGATTTACGATAATGGATTTTGAAACTGATTTTATTTACAGTAAAAGAGTTTTTCAAATATATTTTCGAAATGGTTTTTAAAAGATATTATTTTACATTTTCTATTTTAAATAATGACAGAGATTGACATATTTTAGATTATCAACATCATAAGAATATTATGGTTCTCACTTCTGGTTGTGACGATAGAGGTATTTGTTGGTATAAAAGTTTATGATCATTATAAAACATGTATGTAAGTTTATGGTTAGTCACGGATCATATGGGTATAGTGATGGCTATGTATGCTTTGTTATCAACCATACAATGTTGTATGTGCGATTGGATATGTACGTATGTGAACTTTGATGTTGATATATTTTATAGATATGATATGATGAGAAATGAATGTGTCCCGTTTTTTATTATGGATGAAATGAATAGTATAAAATCCATATTAAGTTTCTATTTTGATATTGTATTTGATTGTCTATAAATGACTTGTGTTATGTCCCCATTTCTTATGATGAATGTGATTGGCTGTATAGAATCAGTGTTTGACTTTCTTATTTTATTGATGGATAAGTCTGCAACGATTTGAGCGTGTTCCTACGAATGAGTATGAATTGAGATGAAAGGTTTGATGTGTTTTTTGTTGGAAATAATTACCAAGCCCCAAGATCAACAAGAACAAGCAAAATATATAAATACATGAATGAATTAATTGAAGTATGGCGGAATCATACTCACAATACTTGAAAATGGATGCTAAGATGATGCGAAAATTCCTCCCTTGTGCAGTGAAGCTCTCGGCCAAGAAGAAAAGAGGGACTCCAAGTCGAGTTTGATCCTTCCAAGCTCAAGGATTAGTTTCCCATATCACCTATGTATGATCCCTTGAAGGTGCTAGCCTTTGTTTTGATTTTGAATGCACAACTTCTTCAAATCTTGCCACAAAAATTGAAGAAATGGAGAGCCCAAAACTGCATGTAGTTTCGGCAATGTGAGAGAGAGAGGAGTCTAATGATTTTTGTTACAAAAAATCAATTTTATTTATGCCATAATATTTATTAAATTAATAATAAACTTATGACACAAATCATGCAATGGTTAGAGTGTCAAAAACTCAAACTCCATGCAAAACCATTGAGTGCATTGTACACTATCTCCATGCAATGCATTAGAATTAAATAATGCATAATATGACATGTGTCATGTGGGCCCCACACGTTTCCAAATGAAAGTGGGCCCACGTGCACTCACGCGTTCGGGTTCGATATTTCCGAAATACCGAACATACGTCGCGACGTTAATTAAATCGAATTTAAATAAATAATTGCGCCTAGCGAAATTATTATTTACGTCGCTAACGAATTAATTCTAAATTAACTCGTTTGCCCGAATTAAAATCTAATTTTAATTTCGCGTCGAAATCGAATTTCGATTATTATATCGAATATAATTTTTACGATTAATTCCAAATTAATCGTTCTCTCTCTATGTATAGTACTTTATCCAAGATAAAGTCTCTCCGTAATTAATCCAAGATTAATCGAGTTTGAATCATACGTCATTGGTGAATCTTCGGGAAGCGACCCAAGAGATCTCTGGATATGTTGGCAGTAAATATGGCCGTCAGATTATCTGAATACGTACGTACCAAGTACTACGTTTTTACCGATTTACAAGACAAGGTTAGCCTCTAGCAAAACGCCATGCCTACCCAATTCTCCAGAAATATTCTTATTGGAATATAAGATCTATAACAGGCGTAGTATACTGTAGTATAGTGTATATCGAACCAGTATCGGATGATCACATGTAAGGCCTGGGGCTGGAGATGTGTCTGCCCCGTACGATACACATATCGGACATCAAGCAACCAGTCTCTTTGAATCGGATAATCCTGACCTAGTCATATTATCCCGATGGTTGCAACCATTATAGAGTACTAGTTCTGTATCCCTCGCGATCATCATCTCCATATGTCTGAAGTGATACTTCCATCTTGACATCACACCCAATACACTACGATTCTCGATAAACCCAGAAGAGGTGTACACAGAACCCGTTAAAGCCCTGGACCACCAAAACTAAAGTTTACCGATTGTCGTAAGTACTAGCGATGCAAGTCTCAGGTTAAGATCATATGCACCTACCCTGAAGCGGACTCCCATAGACACGCAGACATACTACCAATGGGATTCCGCGGGGGTCTATCCAGAGCGAAGCTGTTTTCCGTACCATCGGTAAAACATAACCTCCTACCGCAATTGCATAAGTATCCTATATACTTAAATATATGAGAACTATGCCGTTGTACCCTCACAACATGCACAAGTGCAGTACTAGTCTATTCCGCATTATCGATGTCCAATCTCGATAATACTACGACTAGGGATATTTAATGATTAAACCTTTATGGATTGATACCGTCTCATATCATCACAATCCGGAACTAATCATAGGGACTCTTACCATTTATAATCAAAGTAAATAAATTACAAAACGGTAAAAGGCAATTTCATTACTACATAGTTAATTTTGTACAATAATACAATATCATTTACAAAATAGTGACGCTATGGGTCATAACTGTCTAACAATCTCCCACTTGGCCTATAGCCAGTCACTCAAGCATCTAATACCTGAACTATGTATGTGTCGCTCAAACTTTTCCGAGGAATTATTTTCGTCAGCGGATCTGCAATGTTGTCCTCTGATGCGATCTTTTCGATCTTCACATCGCCACGATGTATGATCTCTCGAATCAGATGGAATCGTCGAAGAACATGTTTAGATCGTTGATGAGACCTTGGTTCCTTAGCCTGCGCTATGGCCCCGCTATTGTCACAATACAATAAAACGGGCTCAGCTGCTAATGGAACTACTCCTAATCCAACTAGGAATTTTCGGATCCAAAACCGCTTCCTTGCTGCTTCAGCTGCTGCAATGTACTCCGCTTCAGTTGTTGAATCGGCAACAGTATCTTGCTTGGAAGATTTCCAGCTCACTGCTCCGTTATTCAAGCAAAAATATGTACCCCGGTTGCGACTTGAAGTCGTCTCTGTCGATTTGGAAACTTGCATCGGTATACCCAGATACCTCAAGTTCTCCATCTCCATAGATTAAGAAAACATCCTAGTTCTCTAAGATACCTAAGGATACTCTTAACGCCATCC